>PVLD010003566.1:75471-140440 GCA_004027595.1 Dinomys branickii | reverse complement strand
TTGTCTTTGGATTTTTGGTTCTTGTGGTTTTTTTTTTTTTTTTTCTGTTGTTGAGAGGATCAACTGTCTGACTAAATTTGCATGTCTGTATATGGGTCCATACATCTACAATTCGAAGATATCAATGGATAAAGCAACAACTACTGTTGAGACCATATCACCTTGTCTATAGATTAGTTGTGATTGTACTATTTTCTATAATGGGTGTCTGTTTGTCAATATGTTTTTGTACTTTTATGTTTCTAAAATTAAAATAAATAAATAAATAAATAAATTACATTATTATTTAAAAAAAAAAATGTGACTGGAGGGGCTGGGGGTATAGCTCAGTGGCATAAGCGCTTGCCTGGCAAGCGCCAAGGTCCTGAGTTTGATCCCCGGTACCGGAAAAAAAAATGTGACTGGAGACGTTTTAGATCACATTACTGAGTATTATGTGACCTACTGGGACTTGTCCATGTGAGACACAGAAGAAAACTTTCCTGTTTAATCACTGAACCCTAGCATGTTCTGTCTAATTGTTCTCATGACCAGAAGGATTCCACCTATATTCACCCCATAGATGTGTGTCACCACATATTCCATGGTAAAACACTGCTTTCAATGCTGGAGCAAAGTTCTTACCCCACCTTGGGCTCCTATGAGAAAAATATACTTCAATAAATAAACGGGAAATGCAGGGACAATCACAAGTGCCACACAAGTTATCATGAAAGTCCAAGATCAGGCCTTACCTTTGGAAAACAGTGATTGAGTTCATAGCTCAAGGGCCTATAGCGTTAAGCACAGAATTCGAAGGATGAACACTTCGTTGGGCAGACGTATTAAAGGATGCAAATATCTTACAGTGGGAGTAAGTGAGGAAAGTTTAAGGGACTTTGAAAAGACCAGGACTCATATGCCACTGAGTGATGAAGGGCACACGCAAGAGTTTAGAGAGCAGTACTCATCTTCAGCCTAGGCACGAAGGACCCTACATATTAAAGACTTTGACTAAGCAGCATCCCCCTCTGGAAAGAAAGAGCCTCTGGGCAAAGGAACAATGCCTCCCATAGCACAAGCTACCCTTACGAGCCATCCTTTAAGTACAGAATTCCTTCTGTAAAGGGCCCCACCCCGCTGCCAAAGCTTGATTAACCTGTTCCCTTGGTCAATACTCTTAAGTGTTGATGGATATGCTGATGGGTAGGTACCTGCAGATCTGGGGCACCATGGGTGGGTATTGGATGTCTATTCACGCTCAAGTCTTCTTTGGTATGTTGTAGTATAGAATAACAGTAGAATCTGTTCAGGGATTCTAAAGGAAAACTGACTTTCCAGATGATTGGGAAGGTCTATTTGTCAAAAGAGAATGAGAAAACATATTTTACCAAACAGCTAGATTTGACTTATTGTTTTTAAATATTTGGGTGTAGGGCATGTGGACCTCCTTTTCTCCTCTTTCCCAGGGAGGCATACATGATAAGCAGTTTGTTCAAGAGGATGGTAGTAGGTAATGACCACCAAGTCACAGAGTCAGGACTCCTCATATTTTAATGTACTTACGTATTACCTGGAGAACTTGCAAAAATGCAGGCACTAGTTTACCATTTAGACCAACAAGCTCCCAGGAGCTGCCCATGGTCTACAGTAGGGATCAGACTTTAAGAAGCAAGGCTGTAGGACATGTTCACAAGTTTTGTTTTTACCTTTATCCAAAGAACCATTTTGAGGAATTTCTGGAGACAGATTTTTTGTTTCAAAATGAGGACAGTAGTTTGGGGATGAGCTATAAAGGAAAGAACAGAGGAGAATGCTGACCACACAGGGGAAGAGAGGAAACAGATTTAGAACTATTTAGAAGGTAAGACCTGCAAGACTGGTGAAATTGGAGAAGGGAGGAGAAAATGGAAGGACCCCAGGAAGGACAAATTTCAAAACAGTGGATGGGTAAATAAAGGAGTTCATGAATTTCCTCCTGTCATTCTCGCAAGGAAAATTCCCTAACATTCAGCATAGTTCTAGTTGCACACAGTTTCAGAGAATTGGGATATTTTCCCCATTCCCTTGTACAGCACTGAAAAGCATTTTTAACCCAAAGTACTTTTAACCTTCCTTTCTCTCCCTTTCCAAAGACCTAAAATAATAGAAGCGATGTCAGTCACAATTACAAGCATCTCAATTCATCTGTATTCCTTATGCATTTAGTAAGGCCATCTGAGCAGTTTATTCCTTTAATTAAGTGGTTGTGACTGTCACGGATTCTCAGAATGATTTCTCCGGTACCAGAGTGATTAAACATAGAACTCTCCTCCCCCAATCTTTAGAGCAACACTTTGGAGCCTAAGAGTCCATGCATCCTGTAGGAAAATGCTCCCTCCCTGGGGCTGCTCTCTCAAGAGAGGCTTACTTGGGTCCAGGTCAGGCTTTTGGGAAAGTTTCCTGACTTCAGAGAACTTTCACCTTCCTTGAGATGCTGCAGACACAGGATTCAAGGTCCTGCTGGGTTAATCACTCAGCTCTCTCAGCTGCAGAAGCAGCTGTCCCTCGGGAGCTGCTGCCTCTAGGGAACTAGGGTTCTCTCCAGCAGCGTATGACATGCTGGAAAATAATGCTACAATAGGTCCCCTGCTCTGCTAACCCTACCCATGCCTTCCCTCCTCAGGCTTTCTGCTGTGAGCCGCAAAAAAAACAAAAGACCATTCCTGGAGGAGTTTCCAACCTGAATCCAGGGAAAGGGAAGGTAGCTTAGCTTTCTCATAGATGCCAAAGGAAAATTTTAATGCAATGCACAGCGCTCGCTGCCTGGTATACCATTTATTTCCCATCCTCCCACTGTGCGGCGGCCCTCAGTATGACTGTCTTGATTTGCATACACTTCAAGAGCATCTTTATCTTTTCTTGTCTTTATTGATTATCCTTTCCTATCCTAGTTTCTGCTTTAGAACTCTGTATCAAATATTTATATAAGTTTACTTCCCGGCTGTAGCCTGCTTCGTCATTGCCTCGCAGAGAAAGTGCTATACTTCTGGAAACCTGCTTCCCGCCTGAGCCCCCACAAGTCCCACACTTTGCTTCCTCCTCAGTTGCTGGGGAAACTTCCAGGCTCCAGTGAACCAATGGGAGTCCTTCTTCTTCCTTATTCTATGGCACCCTCAGAAGAAGCAAGTTTGGGCTCCATGCTCTGTGTCTGTCATTCCTGCTCATGGTGACTCTCATACAGTCCCAGGTGCCTCATGGGTACCCAAGGCTCCTACTCAAGGTGGAGGACGGAGCCTTCGGGAGCCAAGCATCAGGAATTACCTGGGCTTAACAGCGCAGTAAGGAGTTCTGAAACAGGACAGTTTGAACCAACTGGGACCACATGCCCCACCAAAAAGACACAGCCAATTCTCCAGTGCAGGCAACCATGCCCTGTGGGGACTGATTCTCCTCTCTTTCAGGTTTTCATGAGAAACTGGGAATCTGGTTTTAATATGAAATTTCCAGACTTTTGTCTTTTAGCTCAATAAAATAAAAAGTGATGACCAGTAGCCCTGCAGGCCAGCAATTCAGGCACTCTGGTTTGTAGTCCTCTGAAGTGAAGGCTTCCACAAATACATTCTTATGTCATGTAGTTGGAACAACACTGTCTTTGCTCACCTGGCACAACATTGAAAGGAGGGGAAAGTGAGACCTCAGTGCTAGCCAATACCTGCAACCTGTGTTCTCTTAGTTGCAACCTGAATCAGCTGGCCAGCCCTGAGGTCTGTCTTTGACTATCCAGGGATCCATGGTGAGCCACAACTATGTGTCTTTAGAAGCCTGAAGAAGAACATTTGTTTTGTTTTTATTCCAGATCTTCTTAAAGAATGACAAAAGGATACTGCAAAGGGACTGAAATTCTTCTTAAAACTCACTTTTAGGTATCTCATTCTGGGGCAAAGGATATAGTTCAGTGGCACAAGTGCCTGCCAGGCAAGTGCAAGGTCCTAAGCTTGATTCTTGGTACAAAAAATGCTGATAGATATCTCATTCTGTCTGGAGTCTCTCACTCAGCACCTACCAGGCACCATTCCATCTCTCCTGCTGTTTTATGTGACTCCAAACTTCCCTTTCTTCCTCCATGGCTACCCCTCTGCTCAGCCCATGGTTTGCTTTCTTCTTAAACAAATTAACCTTCATGCCCTAAATTCTGACCAGAGAAAGTATACACCTAGAAATATGAGTTACTCTCATCGCTCAGGTGCCCTGATATTCTCTCCACTACACACAATATGATGCCTGAGGAGATTCCACCATCAGGCAATGTTCTGACACCACTCAAAAGTCCTATAGTCACTTACAGAACCCAGTGTATCTTCCTGGACTTGAACTAATTCCTAGAGCTACTTTGCTTAATGGTTAGGCATCTAACGATCAAGTTACCTAAAACTTAATCGTTCTCAGAATCTTTTTCATTCCCTAGACTTCTTTTTAAGTTTAAATCTCTCTGGCTTTTTATTCATTTTAAAATGAGTTTGCCTACAGGTGCTTCTGAATTATTTTTGTGTTTAAAATACCAATTTTGCATCATTCTGCAAATGTGTCTTTCTGCTATTTTATGTACACCTCAACAGTGGAAGGATATTTAACCACTTGTTTAAAGAACTTATTTTTTATTAATTTGTACTTTAAATTTAAGAACAAAAGTGATTGGACTCTGGGCTATCCCTGTATGAAATGATGATACACTACAGAGCCTTCGACACTGTCCAGACCCAAGGCTCCTATCCTGCTGGGCGAGCCCTTTCTCTGCCCACTACTGGCCTCTTTCGCTGGCCCCTTTCCTCATAGGCAAATCTGAGTTTCTGTCTACTGAAGGGGGCCTCTTGTCTCAGCTAGAAAGAGTCCTGGCCCTATAACCTGCATCACCTGGGTCACCTCTCATCTATGGTAGGACCCTACTGCTTCCTGATGCCATGGGATACAGATCCATGTGTGAAGCACTTGCTCTCAGGATGATGCCTTTGGGTGATGGTGCAATCTTTAGAAGGTGGCCCTAGAGGAACGATGGAGACCACTACAAAGTGGCCCTGAGCAGGATTTATATTAACCAACTGGCTTTTCATGTTTACTTGTAAGTCCACCCAAGACCTAGGCCCCTTGTCTAGAGAGAGCAGCCTATAATGGTGGAAGAAGCTGCCAGAGGATAAGACAAGGCCATGGCTAAGGATACCTGGTTCCAACCTCAATTAGATAGAGAAAGACTGTAACTGCAGGCATCTCACTCCTGTGGTGAAGGCCTTCCTGAAGATAACATAGTTCTCCTAAATTAACATAACGTATTACTTGGAGGAGTCCTTAAAGGGATTCTCAAGTCCTGCCCAGATTCCTGCATTTTCTTCAGTATTCCCCTCCTTTGTCTGATAACATAACACGGGCTGCCTAGAGAAGTTCTTTACCTTAGCCCCTGAGATCCTCCAATTCTGTTAGAGGGTTTTGAACCTCCCTACACCCAAAAATCAAATCACTTGACTCTTTTATTTAAGTCTTCACTGCCCACTTGTTTGGGAGATTGAAGGCCTGATCAGTCTGCAATAACTAGGGGATAATATTAACCCAACAGAGGAACATCTGAGATCTCTGGAGTCATGCCCTTGAAGGACAGGCTGTGGGACCCTGGCCTCTTCCTCCTCCTCTCTACTTTCTGACACCATGATATGCTGCTTCATCAGAGGCCCAAAGCTATGGACACCCTATTTTTGCACTGACACCTCTAAAACAATGAGCCAAAGCAAATCATTCTTCTTTATGCCTTAATTATCTCAGCTATTTGATTAGAGGAACACAAAGCCAACTAGCAGACTATGCATCATGGATTGGATTCTCACCTTAGTGACTTAATGGCTGGATATCTTTGGGTAAGAACCTAACCTTTCTGCACATCGAACCTAGAGGTTCCTTCATCATTAATGAGAAGATCATAATTATAAGTTCTCATAAGAATTAAAAAATATTCCTTGTGTCCTGCAGATGCCTAAGGGGCTTTCAATAAAGGAGGAGGAGGAGCATGAGGAAGGGGAGGTCTCATTACTAGTCTACAAAAGAGAACCTCTGAACAACAGAATAGACAGAAGGACATGGTCTAAGATTTCAAAAAAACTGCTCATATCAACTGGGCCTTCAATCTTATGGGGGGAAGAAAACATCCATCATTCCTTAGTTTATCTGAAAATGCCTTGAAAAACAATGAAAGCAATTTGTGAAATGTTATATGTAGCTGAATTAAAACAAAGGCCGTGGAGGGGACCATCCTTTAGCTCTGTCCCTTACAGTATAAAACTCTTCTTTTCTTGAGCCTATGAAGTTGGGTATTTTTGACAGTAGTTTTGCCCAGAAAACCATTGGAATTATTGAGTCTACTCTATGGGTGCTTTCCATTTCCTTGATCTTTCCATCAATGCCCCCATTATATTTCTGCCTGCACCTGCCTCAGCCAATCTCTCTTTTTTAGAAGATTAACAAATGATTAAAGAATGTGTGTTAGGCTAGAAACACCTATATGAGACTTTTGCTCCAGAAGGGTCGAGAGCGAATCTAAATATATTTTGATGACAAAATATTTGCACCTTATACTCTTCTGGGATCTACAGTGCATGTGCCTGCTAATATAGAGGGGAAATAATGCTAGTGACAGACATGATCTGCTCATTCTGAGCTGCCTATAGAAGTCCCATGGCCATCTGGACTATGGGAAGGTTTGGAGAGAGAACATCCAAAGTGTGGGACTCCTCCCCAGCACTAAAGCTACATCTTTCTCATTTTGTAGCTAAACGAGGAAATTCATTATCATTGAAATTTGCTCCTCTTCTTCACTGTGGAGCTCAGATACTTTCAGAATAAAACTGTCAACTGTCATTGGACATGACCATCAACTGCTAAGTTTATCACAATACCCAATCTAATTTCCATAAAATCACACCCCTTTTCCCAAACCAGGCGCTTCCAAGAGTCCTCGGTAGAGACAGTGCTGCAGGCAAGATGCCTACTCAGAGTGGGAAAGTGTCAGTCCTTTGTGTGAGGCACACAGCTGAAGCTTGCCAGTTCATGGCAGATGACAGTGAGTGGGGAAGAAATCTCCCTGGCCAGGGGCTCGGCTGTGCTCCATCTTGGACCCTGCCGCCTCCTGGCAGTCTGACCTTGCACCGTTCATCTCCACTGGATGTCCTCCTCCTCAAAGCCAACGCTTGCGCTGAGGCCTCAACGTTTCCTCCCAGCTTCACCGTGGCCCCTGGTCTCCCCTCAGCCCAGGAGTCAGCAGTGTCCAGCTTGCTGAACACAACTGTGCGAAGCGCTTTGACCCAAGGCCTTTTCTTTATCCTTTAAAATGAATGTAGATGTTTTCAGCTTCTAACTTTCTCCTTGCTCCTATATGATTTTTTTCCCCTTATGAGGAAACAGCATATGCTTTCTGTAAAAGTATTCATACCTGCAGATAAACAGGAGAAAAGAAAATCCACTAAAATGCCAGATTCTTTCAAGCTGTAACATAGATGCGAAGGTTCTTCGTGCTGTCTGAAACATTTTCAGCTTTATACTCATCAACACATTGCTCCTTGTCTTTTTATATTATTTGGAAAGAGTCACTTTCATGGCTACAGTGCTACAATTGCCGTATCAAATGATTGTGTCACATTAATTTTGATTGTTTTCTTTTGCTATCATTTGTTTGTTTTTCCCTGTCCTCTGTTCTCTAAGGAACATACTTGTTTGCTATAAAGAGTACTAATGTATGAGTGAGGTCTCCTTTGTCACCTGTGGTAGGTTTTTGAGTGGTTGTGAATTCTTGGAAACTCCTCCAGCTGAGTTATAGAAGGCACTTCCTGCCCCAGTCAGGGTTGGGCTTATGAATTGCTTTAACTAAGACAATAAGGCAAAAACATTGCTGTGTGACTACTAGACTAGATTAGAAAAGGCCATCACCATCTCCCTTGATTATCTTGGGAGACTTGCTCTCCGAGGCTTACACCTCTCCCCAGTGGACTTCCTTAGCACCCAGCTGCCAGACGGTGAAGAAGTCCAAGCCATGTAGGTGTTCAGAGTGACAGCCTAGCCTTTAGACCCAGGCTCAGGCAGGAGAGAGGAATCCGACCTGGACGCTGCTCCCCAGTCCCAGCTGTCCAAGATGTTTAAGTGGCCCCAGCCCTGGAGTTGTCCCAGTTCAGGCTGTCTCTGTGAAGCAAGAAGATTACTCCATACTCTGGGCTGTATTTGAATTTCTGGCCCACAGAATCTGAACAAATAAGAGATTTTAAAAATTCATACTACCACATTTGGAATTACGGGTGTCTATTTTTGGAGCAGCAATAGGATATGGAATGGTGTAGACTGACATAGGCATGGTTATCGACCAAGATGAGAAACACATTCTAAAGACAGAGTGAGGGAAGGAAAGAGGAAAAATGAATGTAAGCCACAGGAAAAGCAAAAATACTGCAGTTCTGGGAGTAAGAAGCCACTGAGGAGTATGTTTCTCATGTAAACCTATTAGCAGCAGCGTCTTTTCTGTTTGAAATAACATACCATGGGTTCCTAAAATGGGACTAAGATTCTTAGAGAAGAGGGTCTTGTGGGAAAAAAAATCCCAATGAGTTAAGACAGAAAAATAATTTCAGCAACTATGTTTGGAGGATGGTTGAGATTTGCTCTAAAAGAGGCAATATTGCAAAGTGGTTCAGAGCAAGGGTTTTGGAATCAGATTCACCTGGGCTCAAAAACATAGTGCCAGCGCTGGGGTATAGTTCAGTGGAATAAGCACCTGCCTGGGAAACGCAAAGTCCTGAGTTCAATCCCTGGTACCGCAAAAAAAAAAAAAAAAAAAAAATCAAAAACAGTTCAGGAACTCTGCATTCCCTTTTTTCTGCAACAGGGAGAAGGGCTGGCTCCCAGGGCTACTGTGAGAATGGATAGACATCACGGTCATGATGTGCTCGACACAGTGCCCAGTTCCAGGCAGAGATTGGTCAGTGCTCCTGTTACTGATGCTGTTAGTGTTAAAGCTTTCCTACCTCCCTGAGGGGAGGACGATCATATGTTTAGATTGGCAAAAGAGAAAATACAATAAAGAATATATTAGTCCATCAGTGATGCAAAAGGCCACTCATTGTATGACTCTGACATTGCAGTGTGGGAGGATGGGCAGGGAAGGACCCACCTCCTGAGGGCCTGTGTGCTCCTAATGTGCAGAAGCCTGAGGAATGGTGATGGTGAGAGGCATGGATGGAACCTGGTTGTACAGTTTAGATCCCTGTGCAGGACAGGCTAGGGTGAGAAAGAAGGATGAGCCTGTCGCTGGCATGGGACCTGGACCATCTCCCTCCATGCTGTCTCATGCCAGAATAGAACTCCAAGGTTTCCAAGAATTCTCCACGTGAAGCTGTATTTGACAAGGTAACAAGACTATATTTGACATGGTAGGCCTCACTTAAGAGTTTGTTGGTTTAATTTGCACCTTAAAATCTGCATATGTAGCATGTGAACCTCCAATTTTATTCCTGTCATGAACCCCAGAAGCTAAACCTGATCCTGATCATTATTTACTGTAACAGCTGGTATTTAAATCCTTATTTTTCTTTAGAAAGAGTGAGGAAATAGGCCCAAATTAAAAGATGAGGAGTACAAAGAACCCTATGTAACATGAGAGGAAAAGAAATTATGTGGTATGAGGTCCAATTTTACAAAAGACAATCTCTAGGAGATAAAGTGATGTCGCCCCCATGGTGGGGCCTCCCCCACTTCCGGTTACCACCATCACTCTCCTTGTGCCCATAGGGCACTTTACTGAAACCTTTTTTCTAAAGATCATATTGTACATCTGTATTTTTTTCTGAAACATTTTAGTTTTAGGAGCCCTGTGTCCCTTTGAGGGTAGTATAATGAAAGTCATCAGTCCTTTCTCCAGGAAAACTTAGTACCAATACACATGAAGAATCAGGGTTTCAGGGAGTCTGTGGACCTCAGGTTAAGACTCTTCAGTGTGACTAGGGTATGCGAGGAAAGGGACTAACGCCACCCAGCATTGTCTGATGCACAGTAAGTACCCAAATCAGGAAGAATGAGCAGTATGTTTCAAGGAGATATTGCCATGTAACAAATCATCCCAAAATTTGGTGGACAGGACCCTACATATTAGGCAGAGCACAGTGGCAATGGCTCTGCCCCTCCCATATGCTGCCTTCTGGGGTGGGCATGATTGAGGACAGGGGCACAGATGGCTTCACTCACAAGCTTAGTGCCTGTAGTGGCTGGAGCCGCTTAGGGACTGGTTGGCCTTATCCGTTTTTTCTCTCTTTCTCCACAGTTTCACAATCTTTTAGGCTTCCCTTCAGCAGTATTTAAAAAAAAGAAAAGAGACATTTTTTGGAGGCCTAAGGCCTCAACAGAGGGTTTCTGCTTTTGTCCAGTTGCCATTAATCAAAGCAAGTCACATGACCCCAAGCCAGTGTCAGAGGAGAATATACAAGGATATGAACAACAAGATGTACCTTAGGCAGTCTGTAGCATGACCTTCCTGAGTAAATAAGAGGACAACAGCTGAAAGAACAGATCATCATAACTTAAAGATACTTAACAGTGGGCATGGAGTGTCTGTGAGTTCTTCCTACCACAGGCACAGAACAAAATCTCTTCTTCAGGGCACTTTTCTCAGACTAGGTCACATCTTCCTGTTAGACATCATCCAAGAGCCCATTCCCTGCTCCCAGATATATGTCATAGCTTGTAATCATGAAGTACTGTGAAGGTCTGATTTCCTACCACCGAAACAAAATTGTGTACTTCATGAGGACAGGGACCAAAAAAGTTTTGTTCACCATTAATCACAGCTTATGCAGGGGTTCAAATATATGGTTGACCTACATAAATATTTGAGTAGGGAAAGAAGAGGAAGGAAATTCCACATGGCATGATTCAGGAATTCAAATTATGACTCAACTAACAGTAATACCCACAAAATTACATGCTAAGAAATGCTGCTAAGGTGAATGTCCCATTTGATCCACAACAACCCTATGACAGAATTAATATCCACTCTTTTTTAATGGGTAATATACTGAGGTTTACAGAAGTTGTATGATTTTCCTAAATCTGAAGGACTGGCAAGTGGCAGAGATGGCTTTTAACCCAAAAAATCTCTGACCTTAGCTCCCATGCTAAATCACTCTTAACCATTACCTCTCTTCTAAGTATAAACTAATGTTTAGAAGAAGAGTACTTAAAAATGCAAAGTAACTTGAGTGTCCTCAGAAGGACTTCCTGTGAAAAAGATGCACACATAGTCAAAAGAAACTGAAGGAAGTGCTTTGTGCTTTGTAAAGAAAAAAAAAAAGATTTCAAAAGAATAGTGGAGATCAAGCAGGAAAATGGAATCATAAATGAAAGCATCTGGAAGATAATGAGGAAGGACTAGACAGAGGGACACTTGGGTGGGTGGACCACATTTCATTAGATATGATGCAGATTCTGCATGATGCAATGTAAACACCTCCCAGAAGGGGGGAGGAGGATTAGGCGGCCAAAGCTTTCAAATTGGGTCAGCAAAAGGCAGCTACAAAGATGAGTCATAGTTTCAAAACACTGTGGACAAAAAGGTGCAAAGTAGAGAATTTTATAACAGGATAAATGTTTATTCATTGCAAAACACTCATATGAGACTTAGCATCTTCTGCTGCACCCACCAGAACAACTAAAATGAAGAAGTCATAAAATCAGGCATTACTAAAGATTCAGAACAATGGAACTCTTCTGTTTCTTGGAATAATTTCAAGAATACTCTCTTGGGTGAAGCAAAATTTTCTTTGGAACCTACTGAAGCTGAACATATATACATATTCCATGACTCAGCAATGTCATTCCCGAGCATATGTCCAACAGAAGTACATCCATGTATTCAAAAGATGGACTAGAATACTTATTACAGCACTGTTCATAATGATATGGTAAGCAAGTTCAGAGACTGACATTCACAAGAGACCAAAAGAGCAGTAATGAACAAAGCTTTGTTGAGCCAGCTGATGAACAGTCTCTAGCCAGGAGCCAGAGAAGATGACCACCCCCATCTAGGTCTCACCTTTAGTTTAAGTACATCTCAGGTTTCCATAGTAACTGTCATCTCATTTTTGGGAATTTTACAAGAATGTCCCATAATGGCCATAAGATTTATATTTCCCAGAAGTTGACCATTGTGGTTTAACTTTTGGCCTACTTCCCAATTTGCCCTGTTCGTTCTGTTCCCACTTTATGATGCTGTTCTCCTTTCAATGGGTTGATAACTAAAGAGGAGAGGGTGAAGGGTGGGATCAACTACAGCTTAAGTGAGTTTCAGTGACTTCCCTTTATATGGAGTTAGAAAAAGAAAATGGAGTCTTTCATGCTGTAACAATAATAGATTCTAAATTGAAACCACCCAACTTCCCATCAACAGTGGAGTGGCTAAATAAATCATGGCACATTCACACATTGGGATAACGCACAACGATGAGAATGAGCAACATGCAGTTACATACAGAACTGAAGGATGAACCTCACCAACATAAACAGAACTAGGCTGTGAAAGATGTGTCACTGTGAGGAGACCAAGGCACAGGGCTTCAGGGAGACTTCTCAGGTAGTTCCTGCATTTTTCTGTATGGGTAGCACACTACAAAAAAAGATTTTCAAAGAAGATATAGACGTATTCAGAAACAAAGCAAGCATCTTTAAGAATTCAAACCTGAATGGAAACAGAAATAAGAAAAGAAACAGCATTGACCAGGGGAAAAGTTGACATAAGTTGTGTAGCAATCTCCTATTTATTGCTGGTTTGGGGGACATATAGGAGATCATTCTGAGAGTTCCCAGTATATCTTGGGAAAAGGAGAGTTCCTGTTCCTTTCTTGCAGTCCTTGTTTTAAGATAATTCTAAGAAACAGGAAGGTACATCCCTCTTATCTTTCTTTTCTCTGTTCTTAGCACTGTGTCTTACACGTGTATGTTAATACAATGAATAAAAATAATTGTGTCTGCCTTTTGGAAAATTGTGTCCAATTGGATTCTTTTGGCCTGACCCTCTTATACAAGAACTACAGGAGTTTATCTGAGAGCTACTCATAGCACGTACCTATAGGAGTGAGGAAGCAAGACAGGGAAGGGAAGGAACCTCTACAGGGTGAGTTAATGAGATTTCTACTTTGGGCATCAGGAGCCAAGCTCACTGAGGAGCTCATGATACAAAATATGCCCAGAATAGCTTTGTCCCAGGTGTGAGGAAGTGGGGCCTTTCATCCTACAGCTTGTATTTGTCCTTAGCTAAAGGCTGTTCCCAGAAGGCCAACTGCCTGGCAAGTGCATAAGAGTGAAAAATGCTTGCAGTGGATATCTTAGAATGGGGACTGCTGATGGGGGAGATGAAAGGTACTAAAAGCATCTGCTACAAATGATCCCCAAAATCCTCACTGGAAACATAATTTTGTTTTTCTCCAATGATGAAAAGAAACAGAGATAGAAGTCAAACACTAAAAGTAAACACTGTAAAAAAAAAAAATCTCAGTAGGAAGCAGTGTTAAAACCCTCGTTCTTGGCTGCTCTTTGATGTGGAAGTCCCCTGCTCACACTGTTCCTTCAAAGAGTCTCCCCAAAAGGACATACTTGAAGCCTTAGGGAAAGCAGCAGTTGAACACCAACTGCTCCATGTCCCTCTCTCCATGTCTGGAGACCCACACTGTAGATACTTTGTCATGAGAAGGCGCATGGCCGGTTTGTCCATGTGCATGTGTGATTTGCAACATGAGCTACTGGTTCTCAACAATGAAGTATCATACATATGGGCTCCCTGGCTCCCCTTTCCATGCCAGCATTAGTTAGAGGCTGGAAAGAACACAGATTTCATTTGGAGAACTCCCTCCCCATCCGGCAAAGTCATTCAGATGTTAACTGTCAAGATCAGTGTTCAGAAAACCTAAGCCTTAGCTATTTTGGAAGCAAAGATATCCTGCCCAGCCCTCCCCTGACCTCCTCCGTCTCATTAGAATTCTACCCAACCATGGCTGCTATTACTAATTCCATAACCACAGTGGAGCATTGAAGTGGGATTTTAACAGTTCCTCAGTTAATCATTAAAATTAGCCAATCAGGGTGAAGAGATCGTCCACTATTTCAATGCTGTGTAATTTCAGATAATAAGTGAGATGATGAAAAAGGATTTTTAATGCGTTATAACTCCATGGAGGGCACTGAGGCTGCTTGCATGGATGTTTTGAAATGCCAGAGAGGGCCAAACACTAAACAAAGCAAAACAAAACCTAGCTGACATGACAAAAACAGCTACCAAAGCTAAAACCAAGTCTCTACAACAGATTGACAAGATGTATGACTGGAATCTAAAAAAAAAAAAACCAAGATGAATGTAACTATTTTGTATCACAAGTATACCCTAATAAAAAAGAAACTGAAAAACTATTAGTTAATTTTTAAAATTTCACAGTACAAGAAATACCAGCCTATTTGGAATTACTGTCAGCTTCCGGGGGACTGACTGGACTTAAGCATCCATAATTACTATTTTTTCTTAATCTGTAGTATCATCCAGGGTCTTAATAAACTATAGATTAGGGTAAATGTTTTAAGGTGCTTTCCATGGGGTTAAATTTTAAATTTTTGTTTATCTGGAAACAACTTAAAACTTACAAAATTTGCACAATGAGCTGCATCTCTCAAAAGAACACTGATTGCAATAGTCTGGTCTAACTGGGAAATTGCAGTACCAGCTGCAAGACCCAAAAGCACATTTGTGGAGAGCTGCTCCCTCGCCCTGGAGTTGGAGCGCACTGCCCTGCAATGGAAGGATGTGGTCCTGAAGGTGTTAACTTGCTCTGACCACCTGCTTCTGTTTTAACTTATGCCCTGTCTAGTGGGAAACCAGAAGTGGCAGCATTTAAACTGCGAGCAGCCTCCATCTTCTTCCATTTTCCTTCTGCATTTGGCTTTCATACTGGTTGCACAGGTTTTCCCTGGTGTCTCTGAACCCCCTAGTTATACAAGTTTTATAGACGTTGAATCAGTTCCCTACAAGAGATCCGAAAAGTAGCGAGAGGGTGTGCACAAGGTGGGTTAGATTAGGCAGCCTCTGAGGTTCTTTCCTCCTCAGTGCCATTGGCCTGAGGTTGTTCTGATTTATGATTTCCTGTTTTGTTTTAACCTAGTTCTCCCAGGCTTGAGTTTCCTTGACTGTTACACAGAGGAGAGCTACACAACGATAGCTAGCCAGAACCTCTTTCTTCTTAGACATTGCTTCACCTTTGGTACTGCGCTGTTGGTTTTGCTCTTTTCTTTGTTTTGTGACTTCCTGCACCTACACACTGACAGAAGCAGGGGGTGGGGAAAGGAACCAAAGGATAACACTTGTGTCAATGCCTTCAATCCCAGAGAAACATGGACCAAATGTCATAGACCCAGGATCAAGTCAAAGATGGGGTAGACTGTATTTCCAAAGAAAGTCAGCATGGTGTCTCCCACCCATGGCTACCTCAGAATGCACTGTGACACTCTTCTTACTAATACCTGGGTAGTCTGTTCCTTTCCTCTGAGTGGGGCTGTGGCTAGGGAGGATGTTATGTGACTTCTGAGGTTAAGAAAGCCTCAGTATTCACACGGGACCTAAGATACTACATCAGCCATCTGACTGTCCCAAGGCAGCTGGTCTACAAGGAGGCCCCACATAGCCCAGCCTTGGACTCCCCGGGAGAGGCTGTGGGCTACACAAAGGGCGGGAGATCTGACAGCCACCAGTTGCCTCAGGGTCTGCTGTTACTGCTTGTACCACCTCCTGCCAGAGAAGCTTAAGTCAGAACAACAACTGCAGGCCTTGCCTGGATTCTAGACACTGGGGATCTATGAAAGAAGATGGAAGGATTCCTGTTGACTTAAGCTACGAAATTTTGCAATGATTTATTACATAGCAGTAGACATCCAGAACACCAATGCCTGAACATCAAACTGAGGTGGAAATAGTAATTTGATGAGAACCTCATTTACATTTTTGTCGTAGTGTAATCGATTTTCATATGAATGTGGTTCTCAGCCAGTGATTTTAGTTCTTTGCAGCTAATTTACTTAGTTCCAAAGGATTGGTTTACAAAACCAATTTAGGAATACAAACCTAATGTATCTAAGCCAGGCAGACCCAACAGACTCCTCTGTTTGCTCTTGGTGTGTAAGGATTAAATCTGCAGACATTCTTGAACATGGCAATGCTTTATGCAATTCCTTTCAAACAGGAGTTGTCCCAAGGTTGCCTCACCTTGATCTAGAAGGCAGCTAATTTCTTGAAAGGCAGTCTCTTTGATTAACAGTTTTCAGAGACTTCTTGGCATAAACTGTACCCTATTCAAGTAAGCTGCCGTATGCTTTGAGGAAGGCATGTATCTGTCAGCTCTGGCTCCATCTCCACATTTAATGGCTTAAAACAGTACCCACTCTATTTCATGATTCTGTGGGTCAGTGAAGCAGTCCTTATGATCTGGATTGGCTTAGCTTAGTTCCACTGGGCCTTCTCAGATGCCAATGGTCAACTGGTGGTGTCTGAATGATCCAGGAGGATCTTTCTCATTTGTCTGGCAGCTCCTAGGCTGTCAGCCAATTTAACAAGATGAGCAACAGCTGTTATCCTTTGTTTTTGCTCCTTAAAAATCTCTCATGTTCTAGTAGGCTAGGTCAGCTAGTAACATAAGAGTCTCAAGATTCTAGGTCCAACACAAGAGCTCAAACCCCACCTTTCAAATCTCGGCTCACATCTCACTGAACAAAGCAAATCACATGAATACGCTTGGATTCAAAATGTCAGGTAGAGACGCCACTTCCTGGTGAGAGATGTGATGCCATTATGTTACAAAGTTGGACTCAAAGCAGGCACGAATTTGGGGTCATGTTGGTAACTGCTCACAGTCATACTGTAAACCTGTAACCAAAAATCTGAGAACAACTTTCATTCATCCACCAGGAGCTTCCAAGAGGACACAAGGAAGAAGCAGGCTCATCACCATCGTCACCCATTCCAGCTCTCTAACAGCTTGTCAGTTTCTCAAAAGGGCCGGTACATTTAGTTTTGGACAGTTAGCTCTGAGGCACAGAGCAAAATATTTTGTTAAACACATGATGATATTGATCTAATATAACAGCTGTGAAATGATCACAAAAGGAGAAGTTAGGGAAAGTCTGGTCAGCAACAAGATTAGGGATAACATTTCAGCTCCGCAGCTTTCACAGGGCCTCAGGAAAAGAAACGCTGAAAGAAAGGTTAGTTAACTTTCTCCCTCCTAATGAACATGATGAGGACAAATAGTCTGTTTGCTTGCACCCTTTCAGCAGCCTGGTTAATTTGTTAAGCCTAACTGGACACATAAAGAGATCTGCTTTATCTTCATTTCATTGGATGAGAATGAATGGCAAACCACAGCATCATTTCTCTGGCCTGCTAGGTTTTGTCAAGGGCCCAGAAAGCTCTTAAAACCCCAGATGCTTTTAAACCTGGCTGGAGCAGGATTTGTTCATCTCTTACAACAAACACTGGCTGTTCTTCCTTCCACAAATATAGTTGGGCAAATGAAAATCTGCTTCCAAGTGCACATAGAAGAGAAAGACACAAGTGTATATGCACACACGGGTGTGCATGTGTGTGCACACATGCATGTACATACATATGAACACTCCCCCAACACACACACATACTGATAACCCAGCATGACAACTTTTGTTTTACAAATAAAGGAGAGAGGATAATTTTTGTACAAGTATAAAATGATGACAGAGAGAGTATGGTCCCTCTTCTGCCTGTGTTGCATGTGAGTCTCTAAGGAACCAGAAAAGATAGAGATTAAAAGAAAAAGTATTTTAAACAAATCTTGGATCTGGCTGGGTGCTTAGTTACTTCTCATTGCTGGAACATAATACCCAATGCACACAAGTTAAAGGAAGAAAGTTTATTTTGGCTCACAGTTTGTAGAAATTTCAAGCCATAGTCAACTGGCCTCAAGGCAGGGTGGAACAGAAGAGGAGAAAAAGGTCATGGCATGGCAGGCAGGAAATCAGTGAGGAATCAAGGGAGGAGGAGAGATGTACACCCTTGTAGGCCACACCACAGTAACCACCTCCTGTCACCAAGCTCAACCTCCCAACATCACATCTATCTATTATAAATCAATCAGTGGACTAATCCAGTGATGAGTGCTCCACATCCACTCACCTCCCGAGAGCCCCTGTGAGCACATGATACTTTGGTGGGGCATCTAGATAGAAACCATAACAGAGTGGCCTTGATTAGGTGACTTAGCCTAAAAGCAAAACTCCTAAGGTTACTTTGAGGGTTAATATGCTGAGTGCTTAGCATAGCATTCGTCCCACCTCAAGCTATATATAATTATTACTGCAGTGAAACTACCAGGGCTGGTATGAGATTGCTAAGGAATAGCTTTGTGACATTCTGGGCTGATTGGAGCTCAAATGATGAAGTGTGGCAATTGGTCCTTCTCCTGCCCCAACATTGAGACTTTACCAGCCTCTAGTCTTAAAAGACTGAAGCACCTCTCCAATTCTTTTTTTTTTTTCTGAGCCATCACCAGATTCACCTTAACACAACTATTTCTGTCATCCATCCCTTCTGGACAATCTAGACTTTCCCTATTACAAATTCCAAATTTCTCTATCTTCTCTTTACCTATCACCCAGTCCCAAAGTTGCTTCCACCCTTTTAGGTATGCTTACTGCAATGTTCTATTTTAAAGTGCCAAAATCTTTATTAATTTGCAAAGGTTTGATGCAGCAAAATATCACAGGCTGGGTGGATTAAACAACAGAAATTCATGTCTCACAGTTATGGAGGGAGGAAGAACTCTCTAGGGCCTCTTATACAGACATTAATTCTATCAGATAAGGATCCTACTTGTATGACCGTAGTTAGGCTCTCAGACCTGTGTCTCCAAGTACAGGCAGTTCAGAACTTCAGTATGTGAATTCTGAGGCAACACGGATATTAATCTCATAACAAACATTATCCAGATAAGTAAATTATTTATTTTGCCTATATAATGTTTTTCTTTCTCTATGGAAATATTACAAAAGACAATTTCGATAGTATGCTGCCATTTTGTTCTTCACTATGGAATGGAAATAGAAACCTATGTATCAATCACATTCTTTAAAGCATAACAATTTTGTATGGTAATAGATTGACAAAAGGAATGTTAGTAAAATTCTGTGGGTAGCAAGAGAGAAGTGGTTTGTGTTGATCCTCATGCTCAAGGAAGATGCTGAGTGTCTTACAGGCTAAAAGAAAAATGCACAAGTCTCAGAATCTCTAGGACAATATTCAGAGTATCTGCCAGTTTCCTCTTTCCCTGCCATCTCTCATCTCTGCTTGTCCTTCTCATTGTAAGTTAGCCTCACTTGCTCCTGTTTTACAGGTGGGACCTTCTTCGTGAGACTGTAAAGAAGCCAACAATTAGTCCACACTGTCAGACATAGCTTCTTTTTTCCAGCGTCAACTGCTCAGTCCCAGAGAAAGTCTTTGGTTGGCTCTTCTGGAGTCACATGACCACTCTTACTCTTTCTTACTCATGTTAGAGATGATGCTTTTTTCCTAGGCAAGGCCTCACATGATCACTCTTAGGCAAAAGAGTTAGGGTGTGTTTCAGCTACTGAGCACAGTTTTAAATCTAAATGTGGATGTGTATTCACATGCTTGGTCATGAAAATTAACAGAAACCATAAGTCCTAAATATACAAAACTACCCCTAAAATTTCTTTCACATAATCTCATGTCTTCTGTTTTCTGCAGGATTTTTGATTCAGAGACACAGCTGACTATTTAACTGTAAGAGCAGATTAAAAGTATTGAAAGGGAGGGATTGAAGTCCTCTACTATTATTATTGAGTCATATGTCTCTTACTTCCAATCTGTCAAGTTTTTCCTTCGTGTATTTTGGGGCTCAGTTGTTATTTTCTTGTTTCTTACACACACATTATATATATATTAGATATATACACACATACACTTGGATTCTTTCATCATAAGAAAATATAGTAACTTTTGTTTATAGTAAAAGTTTTCCTTGAAGTATATTTTCTTGTATTATTGTAAACCATTGAGTTCTTACTTTGCTGCTGTTTGCCGTTCAATTGATTTCTGTATTTGAATCTAAAGTGTGTGTCTTATAGCCAGCCTACAGTTTGGTCATAGTGTTTGATCCATTCTGCCAAACTCTGCTTCTTTTAGAATTAGTAGTGGGGCTTGAACCCAGGACCTTCGTTCTGAGGTACATTCCCAGTCTTTTAAAGCTTTGAGGCAGGATTTCGCTAAATCGCTAAGTTCCTCAGGCTTGCCTCAGTCTCGCAACCCTCCTGCCATTGCCGCCCAGAACGCTAGGATCATAACCACATCTGGCTAATTTCTGCTTTCTAATAAGGTTGCTAATCCATTTAAGACTAATGTGATTATTGAAAAAGTATTTATGTTAGACTTTTGTTATTTGTTTAAGCTATGTCTTTTTTCTAGTTTGTTTTCTTTTCCATTGATGTACTCTTTCATACTGAAATTTTTTTTAGTGTACAATTTTCATTCTCATGTAATTTACTGAGTGTGTGCTTGTGTTTCTTCTGGGATTGCAATACTTTATAATAACCAAATTTTGGTTAATCCTTTATTAATTTCAATAGTTTTAAAAACTTTTTTCTCTATACCTCCATTCCCTGCTCTCATGTTTTTGCTACTATTTTTGTACAGTGTTATCTCTATAAATTAAATTCCCACTATACAGATTTATAATTATTATTCTATGTACTTATCTTTGTAATTATAAAGGATGAAAATGTTTTATAAACAAAAATGCATAGCCCACAGCCTTTAAATTAATTTCTATAGTTACCTGTACTGGTGCTCTTTACTTCTTCATATGAATTTGAATTGCTATTTAGTGTCTTTTCTTCTCAACCTTAAGGATTTAAGTTAGTATTTCTTGTAGGCAGGTCTGCCTGACACAAAGTCACTTAGATTTTGCTTATCTAGGTATATCTTAACTTCTCTTTCATATTTGAAGGTAGTTTTGCTGGATGCTGAATTTTTGATCGACAGCCTTGAAGCACTTTGAATATAAAGCCCCACTGCCTTCTGGCTTTCATGGTTTCTAGTAAGAAATTATCTGTTAGTCTTTTTGAGCATATTTTGTTATGATGAGTAATTTATTTCTTGTGTTTTCAAGATTCTTGCTTTGGGATTCATGTTTGGCATATTGATAATGATGTATCTATGCATACATTTCTTTGTATTTATCCTACATGTAATTTACTGAGATTCTTGGATATGTCCATTAATATTTTTAAGCAAAATTGAAAAGGCTTTATGCCTTCTCAAGTCTTTTCTGGTAGCATTTGCATACTTTGTATGTATGTGGCCATCTAGAGTCTCAGAAATATGCTAAACGCTTATACAACACAATGGGCCTCTCACATTCTCTTCCCCTTTACACTCATATCTCCCGAAGTGGTCCTGTTTCATCCTCTATGATGAACAGTTTTAAAGTGGCACCACAATTCCTGCTTCCTAGTTAGTGTTCATGCCTGTTTAGTCCTTCTTGAGTGTGGATGGTCCCTGTGACTCTAGTCAATAGTTTACAAAAGCTATGTCACTGCTGTGACTTTATTTTAACCATAAGAGATGGCAAAATGGATAGATACCTGTCCTACTTCTACTACATAGAAGGCTATTTTCTTACAGACATTTTAGGGATGTGTGTGTGTGTGTGTGTGTGTGTGTGTGTGTGTGTGTTGCAAGGATCAAATCTTTTTCCAGATTTAAATTTTATTTTATTTAGCTTGATTGAGGTGTAACTGGCAATCTCTGTCACTAGTTTTGAAGAGCCCATTTTCCATTTTCCATGCTTTATGGCATGCCCTGAACTTTGGAGCTTGCTGATGGCAAGGAAGTGCAGGAGACCTCAAAGAGCTAAGGGTGGCCTTTGGCCAATGGCCTTGTTATGTGGCCATGAGGAAATGAATTCTGCTAACAAATTCAGGAGGTTAGAAGTAGATGTACAAGTAGTAAGTGACTTTTATAAAAGCCTGGAAGCCAAGATAGAGTAAGAATGATGATCCTTATTTAGAAAAAAAATGTTTCCAAGAAGATACATATGTTTTCTTCTGCTCCTTGATATGAAGACGGTTTTAGGAAACATTAAGGAATTTAGTTTGTCTTCCTGCTAGAGAAACAGAAATAAAGAGACTATTTTGTTTCCCATGGGCAAATTACAAATCTCCCTCCAGTCCCTCCTGTAGTTGAGCCTCAATTCCTCTGATCCCCAGCCCCTCCACAGCATCTGATGCTGGGCCCTCCGCCAGATGCCTGCGAGGTCTGCTGCAGTGTGTACCATATAGCCCCATCTCACTCACAACTTCCGCACTGTTAGGAAACATAAAACGCACTTCTCCTGGCAGCGCTGTTACACGCAGGCACCTGCTCGTGACTTCCCCAGCCAGGTGTGGAGTAAGTCTGCGTGGTGACACCGGGGAATACCTCATTACACCTGTCTGGTGGAGGCGGGATGTGTCTCCCCAGCTGTCTGGTGCATGGTTACCCCTGGTTATCACAAACAGTGTACCTCTCAGGAGGCCAGCTGTACCACAGCACATGACAAACACTCCCAGGAGGCAGCAGAGATGAATGAATCTGAGGAGTTGCCATCCCAGCTGCCCCAGTCTTGCCATTGCTGTTTTGGGCTGTACTACCTGCATCACCACACTTCGGGAAGCTGCCACACAAGCACACAGCTCCAGGTAGAGGACTGGTCTCATTTCACAGCAGATGCCCTTCAGCACAATCCCTGAATTACTCCCTGGGTCTCATCATCTGGCAAGTTAGCATGGATGCCTGTACAATTAGATGTCAGTTTGCCATTTGGTCGGCAGTGGACCATGAGAACTCTTGATTGCTGTCTGTGAGGCAAAGGGGAAGCTGTGCTAGCCATGAGCATTCTTGGGGCTTTGGAGCCAGCGGCAGGGCTTGACATGCCTTTGTGATGACTTCACAGGAAGAAGTGAGCCCTTTGTGGGCTTAAGGGAAACATCTACTCTCTTATGATGCTGTTGAAATCTGTGAATTGGAATGTGTTTATTTTTTCTAGCAAGAGTATCCATAACTTACGTTATATTTTCTAATTAACACATATGTGATTTTTCCCCCTCAAGTAATGTTCTAAGCACTTTTCATATATCTATGGCACTTAATTCTTATAGAAACACATAACACATTGAGGCATGTATCATTAGTACATCAGTCTTACTCACAAGAAATTGATGGCTAGAGATTCATAAGTAACTTGTTTAAAATTGCGCATCAAGGAAGTAGAGGACCACGGGAGTGTCTACGACCTCCAGAGTGTTGAAAGCTTGTTTCAATGAGCCCATTCAGAAACTAACATTTCTTCCCTCTTCCTTCTCCTTTGTAACTCAAGACAACATTATCACATTATCGCTCACTAGGTACCTATTCTCATCCAACTGTTTGGTACATAACATGAGCTTTATAGATGACTTGTTCTTGGGTGAATTTATGCACCTTTAAAAGTTTCTTTCTTTTCTTCTTCGTTCCTCCCTTCTTCCCTCCTCCTCTCATCCATGGATTCCTTCATTTGTGTGTAGAAAGAGCTGGAAATATATAGCCTGATGAAATTTTTATACATAAATATGGCGATTACATGCACAGATGGTGGATCAGGTTTGACTTATGGCCACACCTCCCCGAATCTAGGCATAAACTATTCCTAATACCTCAAAGTACTCCTTTGGAGCCTTTCATAATCGATAATAACCCTCCCCACCCTTCCAGAGATAGCCACGATTTTGACATCTGCCGCAATGCATTTGTTTTTCCTGTTCTTCAACTTCATGTAAGCAGAACCATACAGAGCATTTACTTCGGGTGTTGTTTTTTCCACTCAACATCCCCTGTGCAAAGTTCCTCCACGTTGTTGCATGTAGGAGCCTTTTTTTTGTATTTATTATTGTTGCTTGGCAGGACTCCACTGTGATAAATAAATTATACCACAATTAGCACATGAACTACAGCATAAATAATTATACCACAAGTTATCTGTTCCCTCACTGATGGCAATTTTGATTGTTTTCAGTTTGGGACTATTATGAACACTCCTTTTGATAATTGTTCAGCTCATTTTGAGGGAGAAGTAGAGGAATAGCTGGAGAATATGTTGATCAGTCACCACGCTAATTAAATTAATAGATTGTTGTGCTACACACTTGAGGTGATATACCTGAGTAGATGCAAGTTCCAAATCTGCTTTTACATTATTTGCCCCCAAGCCTTGCCATGCTTTTTCTTGGAAAGGGTAAATATACATGTATAGGGATGGCCTAAGGAAGGACCATGACACACACAGTAATGAACTTGAAACCCAAAGATCTGGCTGGCTCTCCCACTTGGGAGGTTGGCAGCTTTGGCTATGAAAGGGAACCCCTTTAAACTTCTTTGCTGATCTGTAAAATGATGAGAAATATGTGAGGATAAAAATGTAAGCTGCAAAATGCTATTTACTCTTTTTTGTTTTTAGTTTTTTATTTTAAAGAGAATAAAAATAAAAATAGAAACAATACAGAATTTCACAAAGCAAGATGATAGGAATTCAACAATGGTTGTTATACTGCATATTATTGTCTTCAAATTAGCTGTTCAGACTGCCATATTGAGGCATGAAAAGTTGGTCAAAAATTTAAGTATTAACTGTTCCTTTCAATAAACCAATAGAAATCAGCAGTACAATTATTTTAACTACCCTGTGTATATATAGATTTTTCCCTTCCTTTTTCCTTCTTATCTCCTTTCCTTTATCTAAGTTGTTCTTTCCTTTTGAGTAGTTTCTTTCCTTTCACAATATCTATTGTACATTTTGGGTTTTATTTACTCTTTCAGGTTCTTACACCACAGAGACAATATGATGTTTTCACACGTGAGTCTGATTGATTTCACTTATGAGTATGGTCTCTAGTTGCATCCATTTACCTATGAAAGCCTCGAGTTTATTTTTTATAGCTGAATAGTACTTCATTGTATACAAATACCACATCTTTTTTATCCATTCCTCAGTTGATGGGCATTTGGGTTGTTTCCAAGATTTAGCTATGACAAATTGCAATTGTAGTGGTACCATTACCATAGCATGTCATTACCATCCAGTGTAGTAAAAATAAGTATAGGTGGAATATTACTTATCCAAAATGCTTGGGACTAGAAGTGTTTAAGATTATGGCTTTTTCAGGTTTTGAAATATGGGTAGTGTATAATAAGACATCTTGGGGATGGGGTCCAAGTCTAAACATGAAATTCGCTTATGTTTCACATACATCTTATGCACATAGCCTGAAGGAAAACTTTGACAATGTTTTGAGTACACCTGTGTTCTGAGGGACTCATCCTATGAGATGAGGAGTGGGGTTTTCCAATCAGGGCATCATGTTGGCAGTACGAGTGTTTCCAAGCTTGAATTTTCAGATTAGAGATGTGTAATCTGGGCCCAAAACTACACAGTATTTAATCCTGTCAAACACAAAATCCTAAGGGGACTCTGTTTGCAGCAGGCACAGCAAGATCAGGGTGGTGAACATGGCCAAGTCACCAGGTCAAATCACAGGGTTTGATGAAGGACTGGATGCGGGTTGTGAGAGAACAGACACAGTAAAGATTCCAGGGATTTCTACCTGAGCTGTATGACTGAGAGCATTGCCACTGGCTAGATGGGGAAGTCAGGAAGTGATTTTGTTCTTCTGAGCTGAATTGCGAGAATAGATAGGATTTTCCTAAGAGAGGGACCTAGGAAATTCCAAATAGGAAGTGCATCACAGATAAAGGGGATCTGGGGGAATTTGGGGAGATGAGGATGTAGGGAATATAAGGCAAAACTGCATGAAAAGTAGTGACACCTCTATAGGCCATGTTGAGGAATGTGGCAATAATCTTACACACCAGGGGAGACAGCTGGAGCTTTTGAGTGACAGGACTGACAGCCTGGGGAATAAGTCAATAAGACCCTAAACATGTCTCCTTGAATCTTTCCTTCGGGCCAGTTTGCTCAATAAGTTATTCGCTGAGAGGCATCCGGCTGTATTTGTGAAAATAGGAAGCATGTGGTTACTCCAGTATTGATTCTCCTATGTCCCATGCTTGTCACAGGAAGCCATAGCAGGAGTCATTTTTGGAGTCTCATTTGTGGCTGCCAGAAGTGGGGAGGCAGATGACGTCCTTAGAATTATGGAAACACTTGTTTCCTACAATTATTTAAGAATCAGGGTGTCCAAGGAGGACCAAACACAAGGGAAAATTTAATGAAAAGTAAAAAAGAAAGCATAATGTCAGAACTGGGAGTGTTTTATATCCAAGCTGCCCATCACTGACTTATTTGGGGCAAGTTGTCCATTGAGCTTTCCTCATCAATATTTCCATCATTGTGAAATGCTGACATCAGCAGTACCAGTTTACTTTTTAACTGAGGCTGGTGTTATATCCTTCTGAAATTCAAAGACTGTAATATACAATTTAATATAATTTTTTCACATACTTTTTTTTTGGCCTGTTATTCTGGCCATTAATCTATATGTGTGATAATTAACTTTATAGGGACTTATAAGATAAATAAATACACCTAATGCCTGTAAAAATGGAGGAAAAGAGGAGGGGGAGGAGGAAAATAGACTCAAGGTATGTTATGTACATGTACCAATCCCCCGCAATGAATGCAATCACTATGTACTGCAAATGTGAACTAATAAAAATAAAAAATTGAAAAACAAAAACCAAACCCAAGGCACCCCCATGAGACCCCATTAGTGCACAAGAGGATTAACCATGACCAGTCCCCTCCCTGAAGTCCCCTTTCTCAAATACCATCAACACTTTGGGGTGTAAATTTCTGAAACATGAAATTTGTAGGACATACATTCCATCCACAATTTGTGGTTAGTTCTCCGAATTTTCCACATGAGGCGCGGAAGCTTCAGGAGGCTGGCTTTCACAACCGGAAAAACGAAAAGGGAGTTTTTGTTTTCCTGTTTGCAGAGTGACTGCTGCACCCCTAGGCAGGCCCGCAGCAGCCCAGGGCTGCCAGAGGTTGCTCACGGCTGTCCTGGCCTCCTCCACTCCCATGCCCACCTGCTCCTGTTCATCAGATGCCTGAGGCCTTTGTATTGGCTTCACTGTTGGGATTCTCTAGCTCTTGAGGAAGAAACTGCTCTTGAAGGAGATACATCTGCTGGGGGCAATGTATGCATTGTAACTTTCATATTTTTAAATGAATTATCTGATACCTCATAATTGAAAAAAGATCAGCCAAATCGTTAAAAAAATTATTGATTTATGGGAGATGGAAGTTGTGTAATAGAATATCAAGAGCCTAAAATTTGGTCTCAGATGAATTGGGTTCAAATAGCAGCTCTGCCATTACGGAGCTAAAGCAACGTAGGGCTATTGTATAGATTGTATTATACCTACAAAATGCTTCTGATAATGCTTGGTATACAGTGGAAAATCAAGAGATCATGTTTTTGTAATGAAACAGTACATGTATCTTTCATTAGAATGTCTGTATAGTTACAGAAAGTAGCTAAAATGATACAGTATGGATACATTTAAACTATTTTAGAAAGCCAGAATCATCAGTTACAGTAGATTGTTGCAGTAATTGGCTCTGACATATCTGAGCCTCCTTATGTCCCTGGGTTTGCGTGGTTCCCTTCCCACTGACACACAGTGTGGTCACATGACTTGCTTTGACCAACAGGACCAGAAAAGAACAGGATTTCAAAAGTACTTTAATGTTAGCACTTACTCTTCTCGTGGCTCTTGGAGCCTCCCTGAGCTGCCTTATGAATAAGTCAGGGTTAGCTTGCTGGAAGATTGTAGGCACACGGAGAAGAGATGAACTGTTTCAATGGAGGACATGTTAAATCAAGCGACTTCCAACTGGCCTCATAGCTGACTTCAGATACCTGAGTGTGCCCAGCTGAGACCAGCAGAAGAATCAGCTAACTGACCCCATCCCAAATTGCCAGCCTCCAAGACTATGAAGTACATAATGGTTGTTGAGCTCAGCCACTAAATTGTCATTGGATTATACAGGTATGGATCACTCACTCACCTGCTTTGGGAGTCTGAGAGCTTTAGTGGAACTGGAGTAAGGAGTAATGTGAGTTTCCTTCCCTCTGAGGTCAGGAATCCAGAGAGTCTGCAGATAAGGATTTGTCTGTCCTGACAACCGGGGACTCTCTGGGACACGGAACTGTCCATCAAAGACATCTGAGAGAAACTATAGTAAACCTCCCAGCTTGCAACTTGAGCATTTATACACATCCCATGAAGTCATTATGAGGCCTGGTTCATCAGCTCAGGGCTGCAGCAGAAATCTTAGCTGGAATGATTGATTAGTGCTGAGCTGAGTATAATCAATGAAGCACTGCTCATAGGAGATCATCATTTCAGACTTAATTGGAGGTGGCTTGGTTGTTACACAGAGGCTATTTAGAGGCTGCAGATGAGTTCAATTTGCTTTTTTATTTGTGGCCTGAAAAGCTGTGCTCTGTCCTCTTCCACCTCCCCAAGTTAAGAGAGTTAGCCAAAGATTAGATACATGAGATTCAGAGGCGATCCTGGGGAAAGTGAAAGGGCAAGAGGACCTGAAGAGTGGACTGAGATTGGGACACCAGTGGTGCTATTCAGAGGCTGGTAGTTAGGAAATAGCCTGGACTCCTCACTTGGCAACCAGAATGCTCCTCTGCCCTGGGTCTACTTCTGAACACCGTGACCAGCACAGCTGCTACAGAAGAGGAGGGATCTTTTGCATGTGCTAAGTCCAGCCAGTAATCTTTCTTGTCCAAGCTTGGCAAGATAGGGGATGAACATGTAGCACTATGGCTTGTGAAAGGACTGTGTTCTGATGAATCCACTGAAAGTGGGACATTCACTGATACACCTGGTCTGCTGAAGGCCCTAGCTTAGCCACAGAGCATGTTCAGTGTCAGTATTTCCCCTCCTGGTCTCATAACTAACTAGGAACTCTGCTTCCTGCCACTCCCCAGCACTGTGAGTGTGTTTTGGACCACATATCATGAGCCCAAGAAAAGATCAAATTTCCAAATTCAAAGTAAGTTTTATATGGAATGCTTATCACTTTGGCACTATTGTAAAGTTGAAAAATCATTAAGTCAAACCATCCTGAGTTGGGGTCTGTCTATAGTAACCCCAATTTCTGGACAGGCCCTCTGAAGGGGGCCCCTTATGAGCCTTGCCCATCACTGTTATCAGGCTGTTATTATTCCCTTCTTACAGAAGGGAGATCTGCTGCCCAGGGATGTTAAGGAACTTGCTCAAGGCTGTGCAAACCATTGAGATCAAAGCCAGAAGGCTCAGGCCGTTCAATAACCTACTTCTTCTCATAATAAGCTAAGCAGGTGTAGCAATGCTTCCAAAGGTCATGCGATTCAAGTCCTGCTCCCAAATGACTTGAGGACATCTTAGCTGTCTCTTGTGCAAGGCCCTGAATATGATGGAGAAGCGAGAGCACTGCAGCCTCTTCTTTTTCGGGAAGGGGGGGCTCCACGGCATCCTTAGCTGAAATGTCTAAGTCCAGTTTCTCCCAAGGAGGACAGAAAACCTGTTTACTTTGGCCTTATAGAAAAACAGAGATAGCAGCACATACGCAGTACAATCTGGAGGCTCAATTGTCCTTCATTCATCCTATAAGCTTTTATTATTTACCATCTTTGCTTAGAATTTTGTGGCTGTCCTTAAGCTGATTACCACCTTAAAGTCTCAACTCACTTTATATGGTCTATATAATGGGATAACTTTTTTTTTTTTTTTTGTGGTACCGGGGATCGAACTCAGGACCTTGCACTTGCCAGGCAAGCGCTTATTCAACTGAGCTATATCCCCAGCCCTATATAATGGGATAATAAAATGTGTTTTAAAGGATTCATAATTCTTGGGAACAGCACCCTTTCTGTCACTGGGGACTCCCACATGTGACTGAGAGGCAGGCCAATTAGGCCTGCAATAGGTGAGATTTGTGGTCCTAAAGAAATACAGAAACAATAGCAGTTGGGATTTTGCATGGCATCTGTAGATAGCAGGTGCTCAAGCAAAGACAACTCAGATTGAGACTTAAAGTGCCTGAACCAATTTAGGATTAACTCATTGACTTTTGAGAAATCTAAAAATAAATCTTATGCTTTACAGGGGTGAGGGCACTTGTGAGATAAAGAATATGGATTTGAGCATTGGCCTGGCCTTTATTAACTTTTCATCCTTGAGCAAACTTTTCAACTTCACTGATTCTCTGGGTTTTCATCTTCCCACTGCAGGAACATTTGCTGAGAGTTTCTGATGAATCCAAAATTTTGCTAAGCTTGTATGAGTATAAAAATACAGCTGAATTAAGTAAACCCTCCTTCCTGCCCCAAGGATTATTACAGCATGTGAGTGTGTTTCCCAGCATGGCTGGGAAAATGAGGGGGACTGGCCTCTGCTGAGATCCCAGGGGTGAAGGTGGGGTGGGATGGGGTGAGGTGCAGATAAGGAAGAGATGAAGGAAAGCCGCATACATGGTGGGACTTCAGCTGTGCATCAAGGGTGAGCCAAGTGTCAGGCAGCAACCACTAGAAGAAAGGCCTTTCCAGTGAGATGGGGAACTACGGTGGGAATTCTGGATGGAATTTAGGGTGCATTCTAGTGAACCTGAGAAGCATGAACTGACCAGAACATTTCCCAGCTGGCAGCAGTGACTGATAAAGGCTCACTGGAGAGCTGGGTGATTTTTATAAGGACGTATACACGCAAGCTATGAAGTACTTTTTTTCCTTCTGTTTTGGTTCAGATAACTTCCAATGTACTTTTATTTTGTTTGCTTTAATAAAACCCTCAAAAGGGAAGCAATCACGAAGTGGCTGCAAGGAGAAATAATGTCTTTTCTTAGGGGATTAGTCAGAAGGCAGCCGAGCTGGCCAGAAGCATGTTGCGCAGGTATGGACAGCAGGAGCTGGTGTCTGTAGAGCTCAGAACTGGTCCACAAAGACAGAGTTTGATCTCAGATAACTGAAAATGCCTGATTTTCATTTCTGATAGCTCCATTTCTGGGTTGGTAAAAAATTTAAGGTACTTCCCTTAAGTCTACACTCCTTAAGATTTTCCAAAGAAATGTCAGTAGTGGCATGTTCTCTTCTCTTTCAGGTTTTTGTGATTACAGCCTTTTGGGGTGGCCTGTAATTTCTTTTTGAGGGTGTTGGTAATAGATAATGTTCAATGGGCATCTATTGCACCTCCATAAAAATATGCCAAGGGAGAACACCTAGTTTGATACAAATTCAAGACATCTTGAAAACAAATTCAGGCTACCAGGTGGGAATAACCCCAAATGTTTTGCTTGGCTTCTGTATGGTGTATGAAACTGTCACTGTGGAAAATGTGTCAGGTGAATTCTCTTGCTTAATAATTCCTCTAATATTTTTCAACTCTGATGTCCCATGTCCATCAACATATACAACAGTAATTTGGAGCTTCAGTGGCATTTTAGGTATGAGATTAGTGATTTTAGCTGCGAGCCTCCTGGACTGAGAGGCCGTGTTCCAAGCTCTGCCTCCTCCGAGGGCATGGGAGAGATTAGAAGGCGAGCTCAAGTTGATCAATAGCTATGAGTAAATGAGGTCACTGCCCTGCCTTCCTCACATTTCGCTATTCGTCAGTCAAGAGCAGGATGGGCATAGCTTTAAAAAGTAGAAACAGGCCTGGAAAAGTATTTTATAGTCCCTTTAGTGAAAGCGTAGCCTGACAAATTGCTCCCCAATTTTAATACAAAGATGGACTATTGACCCTGAAGAATACAATGTGTTCCCACTTTGAAAGACACTTTCCTTTTGCATTAGGTTATCCAAAAGGCTGCTAACTACAGCAGTAATTTCTCCAGAACCCCTCTGTCTCTGTTCTCCCCATACCTGTTGAGAAGAATTTTTAGAAGCCTCCTCTGCAAAAATTAATAATGTAAAAAAACCTGGACAAACCCAAAAGTGGGGAGGCTGGTTGAGGGCTGTGTCTTCCTGCTGTATTCCATGCACGCCTGACCCCTCCATCCCAGAGGTACATTCCAGAGTTATTCCTGTGGGCTTCTCGAACAAAAGGACAGAAGTCTTAAGCACATGGGTTCTGTGCCATGCGATTTCAGAGTCTATTTGTAACTACAGCTACCAGGCACACTGTGACATGGCCATATGCAGAACATTTACTGAATAAGTGAAAAGGAATTGATAAGGGGAAAGCCCAGGTACCTTTTCACAGGTCATCTGACTATTGTTCTGAGCCCCAAGTGACTGCTTTTCCCTGATAAGGCCTTGGGCTGATCCTCGCCTATGCAGTGACCATGAGGAAGAAAGGATATTTTTAAAGAAAGAAAGAAAACACTCAGGCAACCAAGAGTTACATTTTCTTTTGCCACAGGCAAATCAGGATAGATTCAGTAATGCAAGCCAATTTATTTTGGAGATTGTTAAATTTTAAGGAATTTCATGAGCCATTGGTAGCTTGGAATTGGTCATGGTAGAAGTAGTCACACCACAGAAATTGGCAGATGCTACAAATCAGGACTCTCTTCTACCCCCTCACAGAAAATTGATTGTATTCACCAACACAGCAATGAGAATGATCATTGGAATATCATTTCTCATTCAGAATTTCCCAGGGCTCCCTCATTCGTTGGGATAGGTCAAATAGAGGTTTGACTAAAGGATAAGTCAAATGTGTGTGTGTGTGTGTGTTCGTGTGTGTGTCTGTGTGTGAATGTGTGCACATGCATTCCTTTGCCTGCTTTTCATTTTCTGGGTCTTTTGATCACAGTGAAATTCACATTCAAAATTCTAAGAGAAGGTTGCAGGTGAATAGTATTTACATTCATCATCAAATAGAAAAACAAAGGATGTAGGCACTGTGCTTGCCATCAGCCTATTTATCTGAGTGCTCCTGAGCCCTAAAGAATGTATCAGCCACTCAGAGTTTGGGACTAAGAAGAGAGGGCCCTTTGTCACAACCACATACCTGAGGGATGGTAAAGCCAAAAATATTTCCTTCTTTTTTTCCTGAACCCCCTCTTTCTTTTTTAGTGGAAGCCACGGGTCCAGCGCACAGTGAAATACAGCTCTTTGTGCTTTGTGTGATACAAAAGGACACATATTTTTACATCTGTCTATGAAAGCACATATGTCAAAGAGAGTGAGTAGAATCCCTAACTATATGTATTTTAATTAGGGTATTTGCAGTTGCACCCATGTTCCCCTCAGGGTGAATGTAATAATGGTATGTGACATTTATTGAATATTTACAGTTTTCAATACTGCTATGTACACAATCCCCCCCCCACACAGACATGCAAGCAGTAGATAATAAGCCTATAGTTCATTGAAAGGTACAACATCTTTGCTTAAGAAAAATTGTCCCTCAAGTAAGGAAAATACAAGAAGCTGGTGGGGAGAGCAAGTTCATTTGAAAAATTTCTCCCAGTGGATCCCATGTGATTCTTTGGCTCTTGTCATTCACATTTCTCTTGGTGAACTACTTCTGTTGGTATTTTGTTTTATTTTTATTTTATTTTTTTAATTCTTTGTGGTGCCGAGCAAGCACTGTGCCAGTGAGCTATATCCCAGCTCTTGGAGTTGGAAACAGGACAGCTTACTCCTGGATCCCCTAATTCTGTCTTCTTCCACATCCATCTCCCGGTCCCCCAAAGCTATTAGCTGACGTGCTGTAAGAGGACTTGGGAGATTTACTGGCAAAGTTTTTCCCCCCTACTGTGGGATGCTAGTTTTCTCTTTAAGAATCTGTTCTCGTGATAGCTTCACTGTGTGCCAGTGTGTTGAGAGCTCCAGCCACCACACTCTGAGCCCAGCATGGGGGTCTTTGCAGCTTCCCACTTACACCCTAATTCTTTTGGAGATGCAGGAGGGCCGCCACACTGCTGTGTCTGAACTTAGATCGGGTGTCTGTGAGTCACCCCAGGCCAGTGATTTCCAGCATCCTTAGGATCAGGGGTATGTACCTTCCCTTCAAAAGCAGTAACGTCTGATCAAGATCTAGCAACATCACTGGGTCCTCCACAGCCTGGGCACAACAGTCACACAGTGGACTCTCCAGAAGTAGCCTTCTTGATTCAAGGACAGTTCTCACTTTAAAAATGTCTTCCCATCATTGAACTCAACTTCCTCTTTCTTCCACCTGTGGATTCTTGTTTTCTCCTTTGATGCTCTGTAGAACCAATGTCGAGTCCTCTTCCCTATTAAGTCCTATTCATGAAGAACAGAGGCTTTCTTTGCTTCGGCAGGATTGCCTTGCTTCCCAAGGGAAACTGCGCTTATGTGATAGCATGCATTAAGCATTTAAAGCTGTCCCATGAAGACCAAGCAGAAGGATGAAGCTGTGGATGGGAGCACTTAGAATTTTCTCATACTCTACTCTTGCTAGAGCGTTGATGGTTCTCTAGAGGCCAGACTGCCTCATCTTTGGGTAATTGAAACGTCTTGTATATTTGCATTGCTTCAGCTAATTGGTCCAGGCCCTTCCTAATCACTCATTTCTTTGTTTGTTTCCCATTGCCTACAGTATTTTGTAAACTTGACTGAGAGCAAGACTCTTTCTGTAGTATAGCAAATTTAACGTAGGATCTTTAGAATGTTACAGAGGGAAGATGTATGAAGGTGCCATTTGCCAGAAAAGTCATGAAGAATCTGAGGCCTGGACCCTGTCCTCAAGTTGGGAAGTATTTCTGTGATCTTCAGAAAGCTACAGCAATGCTCTCTGCTGCATTACAAGTTTAAAGCAGTGCACCACTCTCTCCCGTGGTGTCCCTCAATATCAAGAAGCTATTTCGCAAATTACCACCAGCTATCTTCGTCTTTTTAACTTGCACTGAAAATGATATACTTAGAAGTGAGTAATTTTTGGTCAATTAAGCAGTTATGATTTCTAAATATCGTGAGGCTCTAAAAATGTACAATTCAGAGTTTGAGGTCTTTGCAAATATATACAATCTTTCTTTGATAAAGTGTGAGGGCTCCTAAAGATGAATTGGAGAACTAAAGGATAGAGAGTTGAACAGGACCTAAAGTGGCCATTACTAAGGGATTTGGGCAGAGAGGTGCTAAAGGAACTCCAGGAGAGAATACTTCCACTCAACCTGAGCAAGGAATGTTTTATGATCAGAAGGTATTTGAGGAACTAAAGAGTGGTTTGAAGTTTTAAGATGAAGGGTAGTTGTGTGGGTATTTAGGAGGACAGAGACATAAGTAAAGGGGGTATAATCACAAGTGTTAGGTTAAGAAGAATCGCGGCACCCTTTATGTCCATGAAGAGTCCTGAGGAACCTGTGTGCATGTCACCATGCATGGTACTACAGTTTGGATCGCAAGCGTCCCCAAGGATCATCTGGTAAAGGCCCGTGTGTCCCCTGGGGTGGTACTGTAGGGAGTTGGTAGAACTTTTATTTGGGTGGGGAGGTATTTGGGTCACTGGGGCTGTACCCTCGATGGTGAGATCCTGGTCCCTTCATCTTTCTCTCTGTTTGGCTACTTGGCTGGTGAGTTAAGTGGCTTTGTTTCACTATGTGTTTCCATCATGTTGCCTCATAACAAGTATAAAAACAGCGGGGCTGAGTAATCATGGAGACACTCTGTGTGTGTGTGTGTGTGTGTGTGTGTGTGTGCATGCGCGCATGTGAGATACACACACATACACACACACACACACACCACAGTATGATATGCACGCAGTTGATGATCTTGCTCCAAAACTGTAAGCCAAAATAAACCTTTTCTCTTCCTAGTTTAATCCTCAGATACTCGTCAGGTATTTGTTATACCGCAGGAAAGTTGAATAACACATGGAAAAAGGAGCTTTCCAGATGAGATTAAAGTTAAGTATGCAGATAGGGGGAGATTTTCTGAGATTACCTGAGAGGACCCAGTGTAATCACATGATTCCTTAAAATTAACCTTTCCTGACCATGTTTAGAAATAATGTGACGTAGGAGGAAGCATCAGAGAGATGTGAGGTTGCCAGCTTAGAGGTGGAGGACAGGGACCAGGAGCAAGGAATATGGGTGACTTTCGAACCTGATAGGCAAGGAAATGAACTCTGTCTTCTAACACACTAATGTTTGCCCAGTGATCCATTTGGTGTTCAGAACAAACGTGTGTAGTTTGGGGTTACTTATGGTGATTTCTTATGGCAACAGTAGAAACTAAAACAATTGGTATTGAGGGAGAGTGGGTATCCCTGGGTGGAGTTTCAGGAAGATGAAGATGAGAAGTTGGAGTAGAGATTTGAAAAGGATGGGAACATTTTGGTGATGTCTGTGATTGTGTGATAGTTTAGCTCAAAAATGCCCCCCAAAGGCCTCACAGGCAGAACTTCAGAAAGGTGATAGAAATCACATGCTGGTGGGAGGCAGGGCTCTGGAGGTGTGACCTAGAAGGAAGTCTCTCCCTTCCAACTTTACCCTTCTCGCTCAGCTTCCGGGCTACCATGGAGAAAGCAGCTTTCCTTTTTTCCTGGGTTCTTCTGTCATGTTATTTCTTCTTGGATTGAAACTGTAGACTAAAAATGTGAGCCAAAATAAGTTTCACTCCCCACTTTTAGATTATGGATAGAAGACATTGTGTCCCTGTGATAAGAAAGTGCCTAAGATTACCAGATACAAGCATGCAAAATTGGTCAACAATTTTAAGCATTAACTCTTCCTTTCAATAAGCCAATGGATAACAATATGTAATATAACCATTGTTAAATTCCTACCACCTTGTTCAGTGAAGCTCTATATTGTTTCCTTTTATTTTAAAGAGAAAAAGCCCCCCACAAAATAACAACAGAAAAACAAAAACAAAACAACACAAAAATAATAAAAATGATACCGAATTTCAAAACAAGTTGATAAGAATTAACAATGGTTGTTATATTACATATTGTTATCTTCAACAAAGTTCCTCAGATTATCAGATATAATAATGCAAGATTGATCAAACAATTAAAGAGAATAAAAAGTAATAAAAATGTTAGAAATGCTACAGAGCTTCAGTAAACAAGATGGTAGGAATTCAACAGAGGTTGTTATAATGCATAGTGTTGTCTTCAAATTAGTTGTTCAGATTACCAGACTTAAGCAGGAAAAGTTGGTCAAAATATTAAAGCATTAACTATTCCTTTCAATAAACCAGTAGACATCAGCAGTACAGTTATCCCAGCTAACCTTATATAAACATATTTTTTTCCTTCTTCTTTCTTTTCTCCTTTCCTTCATTCTAGTTCCCTCCTTTTGAGCAATTTCTTTCCCTTTCACAATATCTATTGTAACTTTTGGATTTTATTTACTTCTTTCAGGTTCTTACACTAGGGAGACAATGTGATGTTTACACATGTGGATCTGATTTATTTCACTTACAGTATGGTCTCTAGTTGCATCTATTTACCTATAAACGCCTCAAGTTTATCTTTATTTATAGCTTAGTAATACTCCACTGTGTAAAAATACTACATCTTTTTTATTCATTCCTCAGTTGATGGGCATTTGGGTTGTTGCCAAGATTTAGCTATTGCAAATTGTACTGATATAAACATGGGTGCATATATATCACTGTGGTATGATGTTTTCAGTTTTTCTGGAAAAATACCCAGAAGGGGAGTAGCTAAGTTAAGTGGGAGCTCTAATTCTAGTTTTGTGAGGAATCTCTACACTTATTTCCACAGTGGTTTCACCAGTCTACACTCCCACTAGCAGTGGAGAAGGGTTCCCTTTTCCCCACAGCCTCACTAGCACTTGTTATTGGTTGATTTCTTGGTACTACACTTGATTTTAGCCAAAAGGCTGAGAAGTGATGGTTGATTTTTGGTGATAGCCATTCTTTCTGAGGTAAGATGGAATCTCAATGTTGTTTTAATTTGCATTTTTCAACTGACCAATGATGTTGAGCATTTTTTCATATATTTATTTGCCATTTGTATATCTTCATCTGAGAAGTGTATATTAATCTCAGATGCCCATTTTTGTATTGAGTCTTTGAATTTCAGGGGCTTAATTTTTAAAATTCTTTATATGTTCAATATAGAAGTCCTTTGTCTGAGGAACAGTTTGGTAAATTTTTCCCAATCTGTGAGTTTTCTTTTTACCTTCTTGGTGATTTCTTTTGTTATGCAAAACTTTTCAATAAAATGAGATCCCAGCTGTTGATTCTTTGAAGTTTTTCCAATGCAACTTGGTTTTTGTTCATGAACTCTCTTCCTACCCCTATGTCTTCAAGATTTCTACCTACTTTCTCTTCTAGTAGATTTAGTGTTTCTATTTCAATATTTATATCTTTGATCCATTTTGACCTTAGTTTAGTGCCTAGTGATAGACATGGGTCTATGTTTAGTAAATGGCATGTGGAGAGCCAGTTTTTCCAGCACCATTTATTAAAGGGGCTATCTTTCTTCCAGTAAACATGTTTGGCCCCTTTGTCAGAGATAAGGTGGTTGAGTATGTTTGTAGTTGTGTTTGCACTTTCTAGTTTGTTCCATTTATCCTCAGGTCTGCTTTTACCTGTACCATGCTGATTTTATCATAGTAGCTTCATAGTATAGTTTCAAATCAGGGATTGTAATGCCTCCTGCATTTCCTTTGTGGCCCAGGACTGCTTTTGCTATTCTAGGTCTCTTCTGATTCCAGATAAATTTTAGGAATATTTTCTCTAAATCTTTGTGGTATTAATGGGATTTAATGGGGGTTGCATTTAATCGGTACAACAATTTTGGGTGTATGGCTATTTTCACTATGTTGGTTCTTCTTATCCATGAATAAAGAATATCTTTCCATTTTCTGAAATCCTCTTTGGTATCTTTTTTAAGAGTACTATAATTTTCACTGTATAGATCTTTTACATCTTTTGTTAGATTGATTCCTAAGTATTTCATTTTTTTGGATGTTATTATGAAAGGTATGGTTTCCCTAATTTCTCTCTCAGTGTGTTAGTTGTTTGTGTACAGGAATGCTATTGATTTTTGAGTGTTGACTTTGTATCCAGCTATGCTACTGAATTTGGTTATTAAATCTATAAGCCTTTTGGTGGAATTTTTGGGGTCTTCTATGCCTATGTGGAGTATCATGTCGTTTGCAAATAATGATAATTTCACTTCTTCCTTTCAAATCCTTATTACTTTTATTTCTCTTATCTAATTGCAGTATCATTTCTACTATTATTTTTATTGTCTTTAATTGTTTGATCAATCTTGCATTTTTACGTTTGTAATCTGGGCAACTTCGTTGGAGATAACAACATGTAATATAACAAGCATTGCTAATTCCTATTATCTTGTTTTGAAATTCTGTATCATTTTTAGTTTTTGTGTTGTTTTGTTTTTGACTTTGTTGTTGTTAATTTGTTATTGTTTTTTCTCTTTCAAATAAAAATAAAGTTACTAAGACAAATTGTTTAGAAACTACTGACTGTTTTGAGGTATTAAAATGGATTCCTAAGCACAAGTGTCTTAAGAGCTTCTCAGAAGTTGCTTCCTACCTTTTTTGTTGTCCAACTAATTGTTGCAGAACAAAACCCATTAAATCAAAAACCTCAATTTACAAAAACTAAAATGGGCCAGTTTTATTTTGCAAGATAACAAAAAATTTATAGTAAAAAATTTAGATAGTTTAATGAAAGATTAGATTGCATTTTTAGTCATAAAATCTGTTCAGGTGCTGACTGTCTAGATAAGTTCAAATGCAACTTAAAACTCAACTCACAAGAGAAGTCAAGAAAATGCTTAAGAAGGTTCAGCCTTAAGGGCAACTGGCACTTGGGCTCTGGTCAGTCTCCAGGAGTGTGGTCAGATTCTAGGAAGAAAGATATTGGCTGTTCTTTGGGCTATGGAAATGACAGCTGTTAGCCCAAATCATTGGCCCTCCTGCCAGCTTATGACAGTTATGACAAGAGGGAATTGTTTCCTTTAGAGCTGGTGCTGTCAAGCAGTGCTGTGACTCTTTCCCTTCACAGAGGCACCCACCCAATGGACCTTCCCACCCAGTTGTAAATGGACTCTTTTCTGGGATATGATAAGGAAATAGCAAAGTGTTATTACACTGAAATGATACTTTGAAAAATGAATAAACTCAGAAAGTTGAGTTCTACCACATGGCAAGAACTAGATGTATCACCTGCTCCACCCACCCTTCCCCTTTCTCCTTACAGCACAGCAGTCTTCCTCAGCTCACTGGGCCTGGTGGTTGGGAGGTGGGGAGCAGGCTGATGGAGCACTGTCTGTACTTGATGGTAGGAAATGGTTTTCTTGAATAAGTTCACGGTATGATTCCATGTACTGCTTTGTCCCTTTCTTCCAAAGGCAGCCAGACTCCAAAATAAAAACAAAGAAAAACAGATCTATATTACCTTGAAACTAACATTTATAAAATAGAAAGTCATACTTTTGAAGAGAGAACTCCATTTGCTGAGGTGAAGCAGTTAGCAGTTTTGCTTAAACCTTACTTTACAATGAATTTGTTGGTAGAGGTGACGTAGCCAGCCTTCTTATCACACAGTAAAGGGCTGGGTGACGGGAAGGGCACCGCAGCAAGACTGCCGTGCTGAGTCACCACTCGTGTTTTCCTGCTCCTCACCAGATTTGTCTCCTAGACCTGTGGTGTCAACCTAAAAGTGGTGAAGTTAGTGCTTGGTATCAGAGTCAGTGAAATATTCAAAACTCTTTGCTCCAGGAATTCCACCTCCTCAGATCTTTTCTAATAGTTCTAAGTATAAAAATAGTCATATTCATTAAAGATATTCCTCAGGGTTTATTTATAGGAATTCAAATTATAAATAATTTAAATAAACAACCGAAGAGGACTCATTAACCATATGTCCATTGAAGGAATATTATAAAAAGTGAAATTACGTTTATATGTCTAATGAGAAGAAAAATTATATTACTGTAATGAAAATTTTAAAATAGAGTATCAGCCATGGGCCAAAAACAAACAGAAAAAAATATAGAAAGAAAATCCCAGTGCATGTGTTATTGTTATTTGAGGGATGATGAAACTATTATGGATTATTTCTTCTTTCTTCTACCATTCTTTTTCTTTTTGTGCAAAAAGGAAAGCCTGCTTTTTAAGTTAGAAATAATTTCTTGTTTAAAATATTTTAAAACCAGAAAGCGTAACATGACCTCTGGAATTAGTCTTTACTTCTTTCCTCTGGATGAATTACCTACTGTGGTTATATACGTTTTCCATGGTTGCCCAATGATGACAAGTTGTTTTGTTATTTCCTTTATGGTGGGTTAGGATGACACTTCTTTTATCCTAAGTTCCTATTTTGAACTATGAAAATACAAGGAGTGTGCTTCCACATGGCCAAGACTCATACAAGATGTTCTTCCTTACATTAACTCTATCATCTTTCCCCATGAAAATTACCTTTTCATCCAAGAATGTACAATGTTCTTGTTGTTTAGGGAGCTCTGGAAAAATGGTATATTAGGGCAAAATAAGGCATAGGACTTCTACATACGTGTGAAGTAGTTGCAATGAGCCTAGCTCAGACCTTACATCAGGGCCATACAGAAGTTGTTGCCAGGGGCTACAGTCTAGTTCACAAGGTGATTATGCTGTGGCCAAACAGATAGTAAACATCATAGACAAAGGAAATTTGAATATACATAGGGGCTGGGGAAAATGGAAAACCCTTCTAGAACTGTCCCCCAGCTCAGTCCAACACCAGTGCATAACCGGGGATGCTAGGAGGAGAGCCGGAGGTCACACTGTGGGGCGCCTAAATGGCAGATGAGGAGTTTGGATTTTAATTATAGGTAAAGAAGAATGATTTTTGGACCAGAGCTGAAACCAAGTCATATCTGCTTTCAGAAAGTTCGCTAGGGTGGAGACTACAAACTGGGGTCCCACAGCTGAGTGAGGCCAGGGGAGGCATTGGTTTGGCTCCAAATTATTTTGTTGTTAATGAAGATTTTTTTCCTAAGAAAAGTTTAACATTCTAAAAACATTGTTATGGTTGATACATTGTGTCAACTTGGGGAGTCTAGAGGTTTGGCTGAGTGACTCAGCAGGAAGCCAGGGTGCTTACTTTGTGTATATATCCTGTGGAAGAGGAGAGGTGGAGATTATGTGAGCGGTACAGGCCCCCTGGGTGGGAGTAGCCTGTTTACAATGTAAGGTAGAGAAAGAGGCTGTTCCCTGCCATTCCTTCTGTTTGCTCTTGTTTTTGCTGTGTTCTGCGGCCCTGAAGGTTTGCCTTCTGCCATGTGCCACTCTGCCTCTGAACTAGCCAAGTATGGACTGAAATCTCCACAAACTGTAAGCTAAATAAGCCTTTCCTTCATTTTGGGCGTTGGGTATTTTGTCCCTCAATGAGAGAAAAGTAACTAAGACAAACATTTAGATTTCAAACTTATTTTTAAGGAAAAAGTGAAAAGGAGCTGTGTGAGTGGTGGCCCATGTTTCTATGTAATTTCTGTGCATCTCCCTCCCTACTATGACATTTTTGCCTCTTGTCCCACCCCATGAGTGTTGTGGCTGAGGACATCACCAGGTGTGCTGTGAAGAAGCTACTGCTGTGCTTCTCAGCTCAACATCCTAAGGGTATATGTCTGTCTCAATTTTTAAGAAGTATCAGTTGCATGAGTTGCATTACAGGTACTCACTGGCCATGTCAGAGCTCAAGGCTTCCATGTTGCACAGTGTAAAGGACAATTTTGATATCACAGGAACTTCTCTTGGACAGTGGCCATGAGGTTGAAGAAGGTCACTGCAGCAGTCCAACAGGGCCCCTGCAATACACAGTAGCAACAGAGGTGGAGCATGGCATCCTTCCTCCTGACAGCACTATCTTGGCTTCTCACTGACACAATTAGGGTGAAGCCTGCTGTTGCACTCTCATCTTCTTGAGGGTCTGAAAGTACATTTTCATTGCCTGTGGGACAATGCTTGACAAGTGTTCTGGGAGCATGCCTTGTGTGTATTTAACAATGCCGGTGATTTTCACCCTAAGTTGTTTTTTTTCGTGTCTGGGCAACATGAAGAGCTAAGTGCTATCAACACTCATGAAAGTACCAAGTGGGAAGCATTTCAAGTGCTTTAGAGGAATAGTGCTCCAAATAGTTGAAGCATTACTATTTTCAAAAACAGTACTAGGATGCTTCTATTGGTGACTTTCAGCCATTAAGATCACAAGCAGAGGAAACTGCTTGTAGTGACAGAGTGGTTCTGTGAGGTTTGTTATCCCAGCTCTGACTGCTCGTAGTGCTTCTGTGAACCCAAGACCTGGGCACACAGACTTCACATACCTCAGTACTCACAGACATGCCGGTGCTGGCTGGGGCAGACTACTCTTGGCTGGGCCCTGGGCCTCACTAGGAATCACAGTGAGGTGCTCGTTCATTGAGTCCATACAAATCAGTGGGAGGACGTGTGTTCTTATGGACAGACAAAAAGAAAGAACATACAGAATATTCTTTAGGAAACTTATGGTATTATTATGCTTCCATGTGCATACTTGTATATGGCTTCTGATACATGTACAGTATTCTACATTCTAAGACAGAAGAGAAAGTGATTAATTATAGGATTTCTAGGGTGATTCAGATTCCTTGCCCCTTCCAACTGGCTGTTGGACTTTTAAGAAGCCTGGTGGAACCCACACATAAGCCTTGGGAGTACAGAGGCCCAAGGACTCATCCATCTTTCCAAGATCGCTTTCTCAGAGAATAGTAAGTCCCACCATTACTGCCAATGTACCTTCTTTTGGTGGCTAAATTGATCATCTTTGTGCAAATAACAATCTTCACAAAAGCTTGAAAACATTTTTTTTCCTTCTGGAGAGAATGTTTTTATTTCTTAAACACACCGTGTTGCACATTGTGTCCTCCTTCATTAGATGAAATATTCTTAGAGACCATGTCTTCCAGTTCACTGATTCTCCCTCCAGCTATGTCCAGCAGGGAATGTGACAGTTGCGAAGTTAATTGAAGTTAATACAATAAATGTATTATTGAAGTATAATATGCCTACAGAAAAGTGCACCAAGGATAAATGTGTGGTTCAATTAATTACAGTGGTACTTCAGTTGATGAACACTTTTGTTTGTGAACAATTTGGTTCATAAACAGAAGTGTTTGGCAGAATTTTGTTTCTGTTTGTGAACTCTACATTGGGTGGCAAACACCACTGCAGCCAGCTTCCTGCACAAACACAGATGTAGACATTTTTGCCAGAACTGTGGAATGAATTTAGTTCATAAACCAAAGTCCCACTGTACTCCAGTGGGGTCTCATGTATCTATCCAACACCCAGGTTAACATTTAGAACATTATCAGTATTTCAGAAGCCCCTTCACACCCTATTCCATGAGTGTGTCATCCTTTTTTTATCTCTGAAGGTAGCCCATTATCTAGAATTTAATATCAGGATTAATTTTACTTATTTTTCATTCAGTATGTGATCCTATGTCATATTAACTTATACCCTTTGTGACTGACTTTTCCAGGGCGCATTATGTTAGTGAGATTGTTACAGTTTAGAGCTAAAATGTCCTCTAGAGGCCTCATGTGTTCAGAAGGTGACTGGATCATGGGGATACTATGGTCACCAACAGATTAGTTCACATCTGATTTGCTGTTAGGAGGTGAGGCCAAGTTAGAGGCAAGTCACAGAGGTGTAAACTGGAAGGGTATATCTCCCCCCCTGTATCCTCCTTTTGCTCTCTGCTTCCTGGTTGCCATGACATAAATACCTTTCCTCTGCTCTGTCCTTCTAACATGCCATTGCTGCCTTGCAGCCAGTGGAGTACAGACTGAAACCATGAGCCAAAATAACCCTCTCTTCCTTTAAGTGTTGGGTGTCAGATAGCTTATCCCAGGGTTAAGGAATTGACCAAGACAGAGAAGTGATGTCATTGCTGTAAATTGGGCAAAGTTTCAAGAAACTAGCTAGAGAAGCTCTAGAATGCTGTATGCTGAACTTGATGGGAGATTTGGGTCAGAACACAGAAAACCAAAACATTGAAAGAAATACAGATTATAAAGGTCAGGACTAGGAGGTTTCCTTTAGGAATGAAGACTCCAAGGCAGTTGGGCATGCATGTTATATTCTTTCAGAAAATTTATCTACATTTTGCCAATATCCTGAGACTTTATGGAGACTGAGATTAAGGGCAATAAACTAATTAACCTGGCAGAGGAAATTTTAAGGCAGTCAAGCATTCAGGCTGTGGAATGGATACTGTTGGTTTCTTTTAGCTAGAATTATAGTAAAAATCAGGAGGAAACAGCAAAGCAAAATGATTTGTGATTTTCTAGTTTGGCCAGAAAAGAAGTACCTGCAAAATTGGGGCAAAGGATAGCATGGGTCCTGAAAAGCTTTACATTACAAAAACATCAAGTATTTTTCATACTTGACAAAAGAAAAGATAGCTTGAGATCATCTCGGGAATCAGCTGTTGAGTCCAGGGCAGCTGTCAAAGTTCCCAGGGGAAAGGACAGTGAGAAGATGTACAAATAAAGATGAGTGGTAGAAAGCTGAGGTCAGGGGGAGCCCTCTCTCCAGATGGGAGGAAAGAACTGTTCAACTACCACAGTGTAGTTATTTATACATTTAGAAAGTTGATGTAATGTAAAAATTCATTGCCTAACAACTAGCTCACCTTTCATTTCCTGTATTCTTGGGGCTGGAACACCTTTTCACCTGGGGTGCTTCATGCCCTCGGGGCATTTCTTGGATGCTCCATGCTCTGGTCTCAATCCCTAGCTCAGCCACTCCCAACAATCAGCAAGACCCCACATGTCTCAAACTCAAGGGTACAAAACTGTAAAACTTTTATTTGAAAAGAAAGATCCTGGGCACTCTGATCAGGAAGAGTTACATAATGAATTGACACCCCTGGAATTTGTTTCACAATGTTCAACAATCTGGGCACTTAGAGGTCCCTGAATCCATGATCCAAGGAGGTCCACCTGCTGCTTGAGCTGGCAACAGAATTTGGCATCATTCATGTGGTGGTAGTTTTAGAGGCATGAAGAACACAAAAGTAGTAGGATGAGGGAATCTTCCATCCAGATTTCAGAAGAATGCCTAGAAGGCTAGGTGGTATGCCCCAGAGAAGACAGTATGAGAAGCTGTAAGAGTCAAGCCAAAAGTATGGTGGATACTTTGGAAAGTTGGAGAAGCAGAAATGTGGAATATATACTGAGAAAAAACAGAGGCAGTGAGCAAAGCTATGCAATTGGGAGATCACATCTCAGTCTGATCTTCCCAGGTGGTAGACATGGAACTACAAGAGTTAATGTTTATTCTGCTGGGTTTTACTCACTTTGGCCCAATTCAATTCTATCCCCCTATTTCATCTTTTGGAACGAGAATATTTATCTATGCCATTGTATGTTAACAGTATTTAAATTTATTTTTTATTTTTATAGGGGCCCACAAAAAGAATTTGCCTTGAGTCAGAGATTTTGGATATGGACTATTCAGCAATGATAGAACTACTAAGAGTTTGGTGACTCTCGGGGATGTGGACTAAATGCATCTTGCATAATGGTTGTATATGAGTCTTAGGGAGCAGGGGTAGAATGTTATAGCTGAGATCTACAATATCACTCAAAAGCCTCATATGTTTGGAACATGACTGAATCAGAGGGCTGTTATATTCATCTCAAGATTAGTCCACTAATAAGTCCCTAGCTGACTTGCAGTTAGGAGGTGGGGCCTGGTTAGATATGGGTCATATTAGAAATGACCTGGAATGGTCTCCCTTTGCTTTCTCTCTGTTGGCTACCATGACATTACGTGAGCAGCTTTCCTCAGCTATATGCCTGAACCATGCCACTTCCACTTTGGAGCCAGCTGACCATGAACTGAAACTACAAGCCAAAGTACATCTCTTCTCCTTTAACTTGTGGGTGTTGGGTATTTTGTCTCAGTGATGGGAAAGGAATTATGGTAGACATTTATGAATCTCATTGTATAGAACATTCATTTTAATTGTGTTATATCATTGCAGTTCATTAATATGCCTTGATTTAGTTATCCATTTCACTGTTTATAGGTTTTTACCATAGGGTACTGTTATGGTTCTATTATGCTTCCATGTGCCTACTTGCTCATAAGATATGCATAACTTTTATGAATATCTTTAATCAGCCTTCCTAACTTGCTGTACCACTTTGTACCATTGTCCATTCTAACTGCTCCACATCTGCTACAACACTTGGTATAATGAACCTTTTATTTTTTTCTTACTTTTTCTTTATTATGCACTGTATATAACATGGATTTTTTTTATAACTTGATATTTTTTAATTTTAAAGAAAATAGTACAAAAATAAAAACAACAAAAGCAGAACACAACACAAAGCAAGGACATTAGAAATGATACAGGGTTTCAAACCAAATGATAGGGATTAACAGTAGTAGTTATATTACATACTGTTATCTTCAATGAAGTTGCTCAGATTACCAGATGTAAGAATAGAAGATGGATCAATCATTAAAGAGAATAAGAAAATAATAATTTAAAAAACATTAGAGACAATACATAGTAGCACTAGGAGGATTGTAGGTATTCACCATTGGTTGTTATACTTCAAATTGTTGTTGTCACATAAGTTGCTCAGATTACCAGATACAAGCATTCGAAATTGGTCAAAATACTAGGAGAAAAAAAAAACCCTTTTAATCATTAACTATTCCCAACAAACCATCAGATACCAAGAGTACAGTTATACCATCCACCCATATATATATACACACACACACACACACACACACACACACACACACACAAAATTTGCCTTAGTATATTTATTTCTTTCTCTCATCCCAGTTGCTCCTTCCTTCGAGCAGTTTCTTTCCCTTTTTTTACTATCTATTGTACATTTTGGGTTCTATTTACTCTTTCATATTCTTACACCAGGGAGACAATGAGATGCTTACACATGTGAGTGTGATTTATTTCACTTATGAGTATGATCTCTAGTTGCATTCATTTACCTATGAAAGCCTAGAGAGTATCTTTATTATAGCTGAGTAATACTCCATTGTATAGAAATACCACATCTTTTTTATTTAATCCTCAGTTGATGGGCATTTGGGTTGTTTCCAAGATTCAGCTATGACGAATTGCACTGCTATAAACATGGGTGCACATATATAGCTGTGGTATGATGTTTTCAGTTCTTCTAGAAAAATACCCAGAAGGGGAATAGCTGGGTTAAGTGGGACTTCCAATCCTAGTTTTGTGAGGAATCTCCAGACTCATTTCCACAGTGATTTCACAAATTGACACTCCCACCAGCAGTGGAGAAATGTTCCTTTTTCCTCACAGCCTCACCAGCAATTGTCATTGGTTGATTTCTTAATGATAGTCATTCTTTGTGGGCTGAGATGAAATCTCAGTGTTGTTTTAATTTGCATTTCTCAAATGACTACTGATGTTGAACATTTTTTATATATTTGTTCGCCATTAGTATTTCTTCATCTGAGAATTATGTGCTCATCTCAGATGCCCATTTTTGGATTGGGTCTTTGAATTTTGGGGGCCTGATTGTGTTTAGTTCTTTATATGTTCTAGACAGGAGTCCTTTGTCTGAGGGGCAGTTGGATAAAATCTTTTTCCAATTCGTGGGTTTTCTCTTCACTCTGTTGGTGATTTCTTTTGATGTGCAGAAACTTTTTAAGAAGATGAGATCCCAGTTGTTGATTCTTTGAAGTTTCCCATGCAGTTTGGTTTTTGTTAATGAACTCTCTGCCTACCCCTATGTCTTTGAGAGTTTTACCTATTTTCTCTTCCAGTAGATTTAGTTTTTCTGTTTTGATATTTAGATCTTTGATTCATTTTGACTTTAGTTCAGTGCATGGTGATAGACATGGTTCTAGTTTCATTCTTTCACATGTGGAAAGCCAGTTTTTCCAGTACCATTTGTTAAAGAGGTTATTTTTCTTCCAGGGAACATGACTGGCCCCTTTGTCAAAAATAAGGTGCCTGAGTGGATTTGTAGTTGTGTCTGCATCTTTTAACCTGTTCCATTGATCTTCAGGTCTGTTTTTTTGCCAGTACCATGCTGATTTTATCACAGATTTGTAATATAACTTCAAGTCAGAGATTGTGATGCCGCCTACCTTTCCTTTGTTTCCCAGGATTGCTTTTGCTAATTGTCTTGGTTACTTTTCTCTCGTTGCTGAGACAAAATACCCAACACCCAAAATGAAGGAAGGAAAAGTTTATTTAGCTTACAGTTTGTGGAGGTTTCAGTCCATACTTGGCTGGCTCAGAGGCAGAGTGGCACATGGCAGAGGGCAAACGTTAATGGCAGCAGAACACAGCCAAAACCACAAGAGCAAAAGGGAAGAATCGCAGCAAGCAGCTTCTTTCCTTCTCTTACATTGTAAACAGGCTACCCCCACCCAGGGGGTGTGTACCACTCACACAGTCTCCATGCCCTCCTCTTCCACAGGCTCAGGGTGTGTACAAAGTAAGCACCCTGTCTTCCTGCTGAGTCACTCAGCCAAACCTCTAGACTTCCCAAGTTGACACAGTGTATCAACCATAACACTATTCTAGGCCTCTTCTGGTTCCAGATGAGTTTTAGGAATGTTTTCTCCAGATTTGTGAGGTATACTAGTGGAATTTTAATGGGGATTGCATTGAATCTGTATAACAATTTTTGGAGTAAGGCCATTTTCACAATGTTGCTTCTTCCTATCCATGACTAAGGAATATCTTTCCATTTTCTATAATTATCTTCAATCTCTTTTTTCAGAGTACTATAATTTTCACAGTATAGATCTTTTACTTCTTTTGTTAGATTGATTCTGAAGTATTTCATTTTTTTATATGCTATTGTGAAAGGTGTGGTTTCACTGATCTCTCTCAGTGTGTTTGTTTGTGTACAAGAATGCTACAGATTTTTGAGTGTTGACTTTGTATCCAGCTATGCTATTGAATTTGGTTATTAAATCTATGAACCTTTTGGTGGAGTTTTTGGGGTCTTCTATGTAGAGTATCATGTCATCTGAAAATTATGATAATTTCACTTCTTCTTTTATTATCCTTATTCCTCTTATTTCTCTCTCTTGTCTAATTGCTCTGGCTAATATTTCCAGAACTATGTTGAATAGAAGTGGTGACAGTGAACATCTTTGTCTTGTTCCTGACTTTAAAGGGAAAGCTTCCAGTTTTTGGCCATTTAGAATGACATTAGCTGTTGATTTGTCATAAATGGCTTTTATCAGATTGACATAAAGTCCATTGATGCCAATTTTCTGTAGGGTTTTTTTTATCATGAATAAGTGTTGGACTTTATCAAAAGCTTTTGCTCCATCAATTGAGATGATCATGTGATTTTTGTCTTTGGCTCTATTGATGTGGTATATTACGTTAATTGATTTGCATATATTGAACCAATCCTGCATTCCTAGGATGACTCCCACTTGGTGCATAATCTTCTTAATGATTTGTTGCATTCTGTTTGCTAGTATTTTATTGAAAAGTTTTTGCATCTATGTTCATTAGGGAGATTGGTCTGTAGTTCTCTTTCTTGGTTGGGTCTTCCTCTAGTTTTTGTATCAGGATAATACTTGCCTCTAGGAATGAGTTAGGGAGAATTCTTTCCCTTTCAATTTCCTTAAGAGTTTGCAAAGTATTGGCGTTAAATCTCTAAATTTCTTGTAGAATTCAGCTGTAAATCCATCAGGACATGGGCTTTTCTTCGTTGGTAAGTTTTTTATTGTATTTTCAATTTTACTAGCTGATATGGCATTATTCTGGATTTTTATATCTTCTTCATTCAGCTTTGGTAGTTCATATGTATCAAGAAATTTGTCCATTTCCCCTGTGTTTTCCCTCCTGTGAGAGTACAGGTTTTCAAAGCAGGTACTGATGATCTTCTGAATTTCTACAGGATCTGTAGTGATTTCATCTCTTTCACTCCTTATTGCATGTATTTTAGTTTTTTCTTTCCTTTATTTAATAAGGTTGGCTAGGGGCTTATCAATTTTATTTATTTTTTCAAAGAACCAACTCTTCGATTCATTAATTCTTTATATTGTTCTTTTAGTCTCCATTGCATTAATTTCTGCCCTGAGCTTTATAATTTCATACCTTCTCTGGGCTTTTGGTTTGATTTGTTCTTCTATTTCTAGAAGCTGCAGATGCAGCATAAGATTGCTGATTTGTGGTCGTTCTGTTTTCCTGAAGTAGGAATTCACTGCTATAAATTTCCCTCTGAGGCAGCTTTCATTGCATCGCACAGATTCCTGTAAGTTGTGTCTACATTTTATTTGATTGTACATAGTGTTTAATTTCTTCTTTAATTTGTTGTTTTTCCTTCTTTGATTTCATCTGTGACCCACTGATTTTTCAGAAGGGTGCTATTTAATTTCCATGTGTTTATGGAGTCCTTGCAATTTCCTTTGCCATTAATTTCAATTTCATTACACTATGGTCTGATAGTATGCACGAGAAAATTTCAACTCCTTTGCATTTCCATAAGCATGTTCTATGTGCTAACATATGTTCTATTTCAGAACTTTTATATGTTTACAGATTATATGGATAGCCTCTGTTATTAAGTGTGTATTCAAATATTTTGTCTATTTTTCTATTGGACTTTCTGTCTTTTTCTTAGTGGTTTACATGTGCAGCTGAGAAGAATGTGTATTCTGATACTGTTGGGTGGAACATTCCGTACTGGTCTACTAAGTCCATTTGTTCACCTGTTTGGTTTAGTTGTGTTATTTCTTTGCAAATTTTTTGTCTAGTTGATGTATCTCTTTGTGATAATGGGGTATTGAAGTCTCCTGTTATGACTGTGTTGCTGCTTATTTCATTTTTCATGTCTGTTAAAATTTGTCTTATATACTTGGGTGCTCCTGTGTTTGGTGCATAGCTGTTTATGATTGTTATCTCTTCCTTTTGAAGTTTTCTGCACACAAGTATGTAGTGACCTTCTTTATCTCTTTTAATTGTTCTTGGTTTGAAATTCCCATTGTCTGCAAACAAAATAGGAACACCTGCTTTTTTCTGGGTACCTGTTGCATGGAGTATTGTTTTCCATCCTTTAATTTTCAGTCTATGAGTTTTCTTTTGAGTTAAATGTGTTTCCTGTATACAGCATACTGTTGGATTTTGTTTCTTGATCCAATCTGCCAGTCTATTTCTTTTAGTTGGTGAACTGAGTCAGTTTAGTTTGATGGTTATAAGTGATATGTATTGGCTTATCTTTGTCATGTTTAATAAACCTTTTAAATCATTCTAGAATGCATATAGTGATATCATTTGTGGTTTTAAAGAGCAATCTCTTTCTGAGTAATGAGGTTGATCATCCTTTTATATGTTTACAGATTATGTGGCTAGCCTTTGTTATTAAGTGTGTATTCAAATATTTTGTCTATTTTTCTATTGGACTTTCTGTCTTTTTCTTAGTGATTTACATAATTTAAATGTGAACCACATCAACTGTGTATGTTGAAGATATCTTCTCCCATTCTGTAACTTACCTTTACTTTTTCAGTGGTGTCTTTTGATGAACAAAAATCTCTGATTTTATTGTAGCCCACTTAACACTATTTGTCTCTGTGTAGTGCTTTTTTCCTACTGTCAAAACAATCTTGGCCTACTGTAAGGTGATGAAGATACTCTGTTTATTTCTGAGAATCATTACGTTTTCCTCTTAGATCTATAATCCATGAGGAATTGATTAGCCAATTTTTGTGTATCATACATAACTGTTTCCATATGGATATAAATACCTCATTGTCTGTAAAGCCCCATTTATTGCTATGTTTATGTTTAGGAGATCTGGCCCCATTTAATGAGAAGTCAGTCCCTTTTGCACTGCTCTATACCGTAAATTTCCTCATAAATGAAGTCCATCTGTGCATGTGTCTGTTTCCCAACTTTATTCAGCCCTTTTGTTCTACTTGTCCATTCTTGTTTACTTATTTGTTGTAGGCTTATAATAGGTTTTGGTATGTGGGGGAGTAATCACCCAACTTTGTTCTTGTTCAAAATGATTTTGCCTTTTGGGCCTTTTGTATTTGCATATAATTTTTAAAGTCAGCTTTTGAATTTTGACATGCATGTGTACACCATTGGGATATTGATTGAAATTATGTTAAATATATAGATCATTTTGGTGAAAATTTACATCTTCAAAATATGAATTTTTTTTAAAAATCCATGTATTTGGGTGTTCTTTAATTTCTTTCAAGAAAATGCCCCATAGGGCATTTTCATAGGTTGAAGCCTTAAACATTTATTAGATTTATTCTGAGGAATTTCTTGTCTCTCATACTGTCACAAAGAGGAAGCATTCATCATTTCACCATCAAAGCTGATGTTGGATGGATTCTGGGTGTTGTATTGCTCTGTTATTAAATATCATTTATCAGATTAAGGCATGAGGACATGGCATTTTGACATTTTGTAATGACAGTTTTGACCTTGGGTGTTTTCAAAGCATCTAAATAAACCAATGATATTTTAGCTATGATAAGATTATATGTACAACATGCTGCCCTCAGCCACTGTGCTTCTCCCTAACTCTTGCTCTATTCTAGAGCCAAAATCATCCCTATATTTTACACTTCTGAGCCTCACTTTAACAGACTATAGGGTTACACTGAGATAGGGATAGTTTAAAAGAACTTGTCACAAATGTTACTCAATAAAATTGTTATGTTTGTTTTATTGTCTATATTTTGATTGTCATGTCAAAACTGGTGTCTCAAAATGTAGGATTGATGGGTTTCCCCTAAATATTAGTTGATGTACTGGTCATGGCTTGCCATATACTATATATCTAATTCTTTGAATCATTTTAATGATTTTCCCTGGTTCATTCTTCATTGATTATCTAAAAAACCTTTTCTGTTTTCTATATGTATATCTATATCTCTGCCACCCAAAACTAGGCTGGCTACCCTCTTTTAGGTCTCACAGCAGCCACCTGCCAACCTTGCTTCAAGAAAATTGCCACAATGTTATGTATTGTCAGGTAGATGTAAGAGAAATAAATGGATGGAGCAGAACAGTTAATCACCATAACTAGAGCTAAAGGGCCACACCTAAAGCACAAGAAAGGGGCCTCCTATCAATAGCTTAGTGAAACTCTGGTAATCTGCTGTGACTAACCAAGGGTCATTGTTATGGTTTGTGTCTGGATGTCCTCCCAAAGCCTCATGCAGTTGAGGGGTGGGCTTCTAGAGTTTATGATTGATCCATTATCCAATGCTGGAATTATGGATGTGAGAGCTATACCAGCCCTGGGGCGGGTAGTTTGCATACAGTGTAAGGGAGGGAAAGCGGCTGCTTGCTGTAGCTCCTCCATTTTGCTCTTGTTGCTTTGCTGTTTTGTGCCAGCATGAACTCTGGCCCTCTGCATGTGCCACTCTGCCTTGGAGCCAGCTGAGTATGGACTGAAACCTCTACAAACTGTGAGCTAGATAAACCTTTCCTTCTTTAATTTTGAGCATTGGTTATTTTGTCCCAGCAGTGAGAGAAAAGTAACCAAGACAGAATTTGGTACCAGAGGAGTCGGGTCATTGCTGTGACTATACCTGACCATGTGGTTCAATAGCCTTTGGAAATGGTTTGTGGGAAGTGTTTGGAAAGGTTTGGAGATGTTGCCTGAAAGAGTAGAGCTGGAATACCTTCAGCTGTTCTGTGTTGGGGACCACTACGAAGTGTCTCTGAGCAGAATTTAATATCAACCAATTGTCTCTGCATGTTTACTTGTGAGCTGTCTGAAGCTCAGGCATCTTTCTGACAGGATAATACTGCAGCTGAGGGCATCTGGCTCCAACCTTACAGGGACTGAAGCTGCAGGCTCCACACTCCTACAATAAATACCACCCTAAAGATAAGGTAGTTCTCCTGATTGACATAATTTACTACCTGGGAAAATTCTCCCAATGTCCTGTGCGATTTCCGTGTTTTCTTGAGTCGCCTCTTCCTTTGTTTGAAAATCAAATAAATATGGGCCACCCAGAAAAGTCTTTGACTAACTCAGAGAATATTGGAGTTGTAAGGGAGTTAGTCCCTCCTGGGGCCCTAAAATCATTTCCATTGTCTCATCATTCATTTAGGTCTTTGCTGTCCACTCACTTGGGAGATTGTGGGCCTGATCAGCCTGCAATAACTTAGGGTTATTTAACCCAGATTTTGATAGTTCTTTATGGGAGATTCTGGTGAGAGCTTGGAAGACCAGAAGGCTGATTGAAATCCTGCCAGTAAAGACTGGGTTCAGGAAGTTTCCATTGGGAAAAAGTACTGCATTTGTTGTTGGTCTCCAGGTGATGCATACTATGACTTGGCAGAAAGTTTGTCTACATTTTGCTGGTGTCCCAAGACTTTCCCCAAGACTTGAGATTAAGGGTGGTGGACTAATTAATCTGGCAGAAGAAATTTCAGGATGGTCCAATGTTGCAGCAGTGCCATGGCTGTTGTTAGGGGCTTTTAGCCAGATTTATGCTGAGAATCAAGAGCAAAGATCCCACCAGGAAAATTTAAAATGTTGTGTTTGGCCAGAAAGGAATCTCCAGTAAGGTTGTGGACTGCAAAGATTGAGTTGAGGAGATCTCCATTGCTGAGAAGGAACAAGAGAACTGAAAAGATGGCCTGAGGGCATCACAAGAAGCAGCAAGTCTCCACCTTTGAAGCCTCAAAACTGCAAAGGTGAAAGACTTTGTTTTGAGAAGAAAGCCACAGAGTGCCATGCTCCAGAGTGGTGGTAGAAGCCATACCAGGTTCCAGAATGGTAGTGGCATACAGAATTTTTCCTCAGAATCAGGTTCAGAGTGCTCAGTGATCCAGGCACTCGACCCCTATGGCCAAGAGAGAGGAAAGCTTGGCTACTGCTCCAGCTGGCAGCAGACCTTGGCATCATCCACATGGTGCTAGTTTTAGGCATATGTAGAATATAAGAATTCTGAGGTTAAAAAGGCTTTCACATCAATTTTAGAAGGCCTGGGAGGCCAGGCAGTGTGCCCCTGAGAGGGCAATGTGTGAAGCAAAAGTGCAGTGGAGACCACAGAAATTGGGAAAAGCCAGGAACATGGGTTGTCTAAGGAAAGCTGCAAGGAGGGAGGAAAACGGGCTGAAGAGTGAATCCATGGTAGCTGTAACTACCACATGCCATAAGGGTGGAGTCACACTAGCTCTTTAGAGCTCACAGTTTGGCACAGATTGCTTCAGATTCTGAACGTGGAACTATAGGACATGTTACCCCTGATGGATTTTGGACTTCTTTTGGTCCCATTCCTTTGTATTCCCCTGCTTGTAACTTTTGGAATGAAAATGTTTATTTTGTGCCATTTGAATGTTGAAAGTGTTTAACTTTTCATTTGTATAGGGGCTTGCAACTAAGGGTTTGCCTTACAACTCAGAGGACACTTGATATTTGGACTTTTCATCAATGCTGAAACTATTAGGACTTTGGCAACTCTTGCAAATGGATTAAATGTCTTTGCATAAAGGGATGTGCATGAGTCTTTGGGGTCCAGGGGTGGAAATGTTATGGTTTGTGTCTGGATGTCTCCCCAAAGCCTCATGCAGTTATGGGGTATGCTTCTAGGGTATATGATTAATCCATGATCCAATGCTGGGATTATGGGTGTGAGAGCTATAGTAGCCCTGGGGTGGGTAGTTTACATACAAGGTGAGGGAGGGAAAGAAGCTGCTTGCCACAGCTCCTCCATTTTGCTTTTGCTGCTTTCCTGTTTTTGCCACCATGAACGTTTGCCCTCTGTCATGTGCCACTCTGCCTTGGAGCCAGCTGAGTATGGACTGAAACCTCTACAAACTATAAGCTAAATAAACTGGAGCCAGCTGAAAATCTTGCCCAGAACCAATTGAGATGTTCCTCTAAGATAAGAAACTATGTTAGATAACACATGTTACTTGTTAATCAAAGCCATGATGTTCAAGTATTAGTAGTAAAATTCAGCTTGGGCATCATCTTCTTGTAGCCTGAGTCTCTCAATGACTTCTTTCTTTGGGCCACTTCCACAGCACAGAGAGAAAGAAAAGATGAGGGACTGAAACTGAAGTAAAAGAATTCATTCGGCATGCCAGACTCTGCATGTAAATATCCCAGAGATAAAAAGCAATTTTTTTATAATTTGTTTACATAGACTATCAAATTCTTCTTTGGCCTTAGACAACTGGAGTTGGTTTCATTATTTGCAGTCAAAACAGTCTTTACTGGTAAATGGCCCTCCTAAGTTAAATCTCTTTTCCCATGTGCCCATGAACACAGATACCACTCACAATGCTGAGCATACATTAAGTCTTCACTAAATATTAGTGAAATCAGGAAGCTAATGAGAATATCAAGCATCGGTAGATTCTGCAATGATGTTGGGTATTGCCCTCTTCAGAGTGATCAATGGGACTCAGAATTGCCTTTGGAAGGTGCCTCCAGTGTAATGGTTTTCTTGGAATTGGCGACATCAAAGGCATATCAGCACTGTGGAAGGGGGAAAAGATGACCCTGCTGCAGAACCAAGGAGAGCTTAAAGAATAGAGAAGACTTGGGAGAGAGCCTGTGGGAAACCAAGCAGCATTTCAATAATAAGTGAGGGAGGTCTACAGTTCTCATGGAGTGTTCAACAAAGGCAAAATAGAGTCCTCTGCTTGTAACAAGAACCCAATACATTTGAACTTTTAACATCCCTTATCATTTCTTCATCTGTCATTTTAAAGTATCTTCACAGCAGTCATAGTTTCAATATCATACAATTTCCAGAAAAAATAAAAAGACAATCCTTTGTCCGGTATCACAAAACTAGAATAAGGAGAGCTGGAATGAAATGTCAGGCCTCCTGGATATTGGTCTGGGTTGTTCTGATCATAACCTAAGAACACATTAAGAAAAAGCAAAGACAAAAGCTACACCAGATCTTGTGAAGCAAGCCTGTTACCTCAGTACATGTAAGCTGTAAACATGTAATTATCAGTTTATGAAAGATATCTCTTGGAAAACAAACTTCTGTTGAGGATCCAGTCAGGGAACTTCTCCCTGCTATGGTTTTGTTGTTGAACATCCCCAAATACCCACTTGTTAAAGGATTGGCCAGTTGGTACCACTGGGAGATGGTGGAATCCTTAGGAGATGGAGTCTGTGGAAGGTTCTTAGGTCCCTAGGGCATGGCCTTGGAGAGAATTTGGGGGACCCCAGCCTCTTCCTCTTTTGTGTCCTGACTGAAGGGGATGGATTGGCTGCACCATTTGCTCCTGCTAACATGTGCCCTGCCCCAGGCCCAGAATAATAGGTCTGTCTAATAATAGTCTGTACTCCCTAAAACCATGAACTCAAGTGAGCCTTTTCTCTTTATAATTTGCTTTTTATACTAACAGAAAGCTGGCTCACATACTGCCCCCAGAAAGAAAAGCAAAGTTATTTTGCCCTTCTTTGCTCTAGATCTGCTCTTCCTGGGTGGCTTGGTTTGGCCAGTGAATTGTGCACAAAACTTACACATCACTTCCAGATGAAAGCATTTAACTGCAGTTCAGCTCATCAGCCCAGTGCCTGTTCTTACAGAGATTCAGGGAGCTCAGGTTAATACGGAAATGCTGGAAGACAGAAAGAAGCTACATCAGGGTTCTGAGATGCCGGGAGTGTCACTCATTCCTGTAGTAAGCTTTATGCAAGTGAGAAATAAATGTTCATTTTGAAAGGCCTGAGACTCATGGGCTGTGACCACACATAACCTGGCCTGGCCTTTCTGACATAGCAGACAGACAGGGTCAGCTTCCAGTGACATCACAGCATGGCAGTTTGCACTGTTTCCTGCTGTTATTCTGACAAAGCAAGTCCCTGTTGGCACAATCCAGCCAGTCATCCTCCTGGAAGAAGAAGAGGAAGAAACACAGAAGCCATTCAGCTTGGAGCCACCACGAGGTTGTCATTAGGAGCAGTGCTGTGGTCCCATCTGGGTTCTTCCTAGCTCTGAAGTGGTTAAACCTTCACTAGTGAAATTGCCCTTGACCAGCCCAGCAGGAATAGCAGCATGGGTGCTGGTTCAAAATGCAGAATCTGAGTTTCTCTTGACCTCTAAATCATAATCTGCCTTTTGAAAAGATCCCTTGGTGATGAGCATAAAAGTTCTGGCTTAACTTTGGCAGTGAATAGGGACGAGTGACTCGGTTTTCTCCTGGTGGATGGATGCCTCCTGTAGCCTCCATAGTGCAGAGTGAAGGTAAACCCTGAGGTCCCCTGTGTGTTGTGTCCCGAGTGAGAAGAGATACTCAGGAGAAGGGTTGAGTGTGCAAACTGGCTCCCTGTCCATGAGGTGTTGTCATCCACCCCATGCCTGGAAAAGGCACCTGGAGGTTTCTGCCCACCCGTCCCTATCACCTGCTCTTGACCTTGCTCAGACTCTGAGTAAGCAGATGGCTTTGGCAAGTGCTAGATCCTGCTCCTCCCTCCTAATCTGCCTTCCTGTTTCCTCCCTGGCTGCAATCCCTGTGTCTGCCCTTCCTCTGCGATTCCTACATAAAGTGCCAGGGACAAGGCAGAGCCCTGGCCCTGCTTCCCAGTGATGAGAAGCCAGAAGCTGTGTCAGGGAGTGTGCTGAGCTAAAACCAAGGCCACGGCTGCTCCAGCCCAGAAGGCCAGGCGGTTCATTCTGGGTGAGGCTATCGCATGACAAAGCTCAGGCTTGTCTCTGCTGCTCCAGTCCTCTGCCCTGGGTTGCCCTTGCTCTTGGAACCTCCTTTGCCACTTTCCTCACTCGGCTGGCAGCTCCATGCTGGGGGGCTGCCAATGGGAGGCTGCTGTCTGCTGCTCTGAGCTGCTGGCCCCCTGCTGTTGTGAACATTCTTTTTCAAGGGAGCATGGCCTGATGCCTTCCACAAAGAATGACTTTCGTCAAGGCTGTGCCAGGAGGCTGTGCAGCAGAGGCCCCTGGACGGAGGGCCGGGAGGGAAGAGACAAGAGTTGGCCACAGCGGCAGATGGGAACTGGCTCAGGGCGGATGTCGAGTGCCTTCTTCAATATGCCGTCTTCCTTTTAATCTTCTCTTGAGCAGGGCTGATCAATTAGAGCTGTAATTATTTTAATTTTCTCTGCAGTCTTGCCTGCCACCGCCCACTGACTCCTGCTCTGTGTTCTTGGGTGGCAGTTTGGCAGAGGCCATCTCAGGCCAACAGCTTTTTGGTTTTGTAACAGCCCAAAGATGACGCGTGGCTTCCTGGCCAGAGTCTGTTTCTTGCTTTGCCGAGTGACCTTTGGCAGAGTTTTCTCCTCTCTTTTTCCTTTGCAAAGCGAGTCGGCTCTGTGCGGTAGGTGAGAGAAACAGGTTATCAAAAGCGAGGCTACATGGCATGTCTGTGATACATGTCAGCATCATGGTCACTTAAGAAGTGCCATCTGGGGACCAGCAGAGCTGATTCTTCCACTGTGTATAGATCTTCGCAGCTCAGAGTCTCTGAGCCCTTGTCTGCTGAATGAGTATCACAAATTCTCCAGAGTGGTCACTTGTCATGACCAGGTGAGGAGCTGCAGGTACAGCTCAGGTCACAGCAGAATCCTGTAACAGTAGATAAGGTGAGCTTTTGAAAAAGTCATTACTCTATCTGGCTCTTCCCTGTGACTGAGAGAAACAGGTGTAGGGCAAAGAAGTGAGTCAAGTTGTAATCCTGGGTTTGTGTGACATCAAGCATGGGCAAACAGAGGCCATTTCTCTTTTATCATGTGTGGGAAAATGAGGAAAATAATGCAAACTAGGTATCTTTGAGTTTTTGGATAAGACCTTTTTGACCTTTCCTGTGAACTCTTATGAAATGAGGAGAAGAAGACCAGGGTCCCAGTTCACAAGACACCTTCCTGGGCTTACTGAGCATTGGTTCATCTGCGTTACCTAAGCTTGGTGGACAAGGGTGGTTCTGGGGTAAGAAGATTCCAGGTCCAGCTTGTAGGTGGTGCAGAACATTGCTGGCTTCTTTTCCTACTCTCCCTCCACCTCATCTTAATCTAGTATTTCATTTGGTTCTGCTCAGCTTAACAGAGCAAGAGGTAAGCTAGGGGCTAGAAGTACAAAGGCTTCTGCTTTTAAAATATCACAAAAGGCAAGAGCAGGCAGATAAGCATGAGCAGAAATGATAGGGGCAAGTATTAGGCGGACATGAGTGCTGATTTTATAGAAGATCTTGAGAGATCAGAAACCTAATGACTGAAGACACACAGGAGATAAATGTTCAGAGAACGTATCTCAGAAGACTTCTGGGATGATTTTTCTTTTCAGGCAAATTTGAGATATAGTTAAGATAATGTAAAGTGTGATCAAGTGTACCAGACAGTTCTTGCTGTATAACAAATATCCCAACAACTTATGTAGTTACCAATTCTGCAGGTCAGCTGGGTGGTTCTTCTGTCTGGCCCAGATTGGCTGATCTCTGCTGGGCTTGCTCATCTGTGCTCATTCTGTAAGCTGGCTATTCCATCTAGTATGCCCTCACTCACAGATAGAGACCATTGTCTTTACTCTGCATGGCCTCTTATTTTCAGACCACTAGCATGGGCTCATTTACACAGTAACAAAGCAAGTCGCGATGCTAATGCATTTTTTAGGTCTCTCCCTGCATCATGGTTTTGAATGTCCTATTAGCCAAAGCGAGTCCCAAGGCCAATGCAGATTTAAGGTGTGCTGAAGTAGACTATCATTTTGATGGAAGGGGTAGAATATTTGATCAGTTTTGCAATCTACTATATTGGTTATATCAAGGAAACAGAGCAAAAGGGAACCAAGATATATAAAATCAGAGTGCTTGATGCCAAGGAAGGAAGGAATTATCTAAATGATATGATATTTCTTACCCAAGCCAAGTATTCAGTAACCCATCTTTGAACACATGTTTTATGGTGTTCAGTATTGTCTCTCTCAGTCATTCTCTTGTGGAGTGAAGACGCCTGTGGGGGGTGGTGACGTATTCCAGTTTAGTCAGTCCCTTCTCTAAGCAATCCTTCGGGCAGGAATAGCAATGAAGGCCACAACAGTAGCTCCTTTGGTGAATCAGTGGCAGTGGATGGAACTTGGAAGAAGTCTAGGAAAACAAAGAAAGCACCTCCAACCTTGGTTGGATCTCTGTCCCTAGTCTGCTTGAAGCTGGATTATAACCAAGTATTCAGAGATGAAACACTTTACAAAGTCATTTGCAGAACTTACAGAATTTAGAAACCAGATGTCTCAGAAAGCAAAGTATGTTAGCAGTGTGCCATGGTACCTCCTTGACAGCCTGATAAATGGTCTCCTTCCCTGTCCTTCAGACACCCCTGCTACTAACTGAGCAGTTGGTACCTTCAACCTGCTGTGGGTCCTGCCATAGATTCTGCCCTAGATAATAGTCTGACTTCCAGGGAGTCATTCTTAGGGAATACAAGGGGTTAGAGTAGTTTTAAACTAACAGACCTCAGATTCACCTGGGGGAGTGTGTTCAAACCCATGGCGAGGGCCCACCCAGCATGTTTGATTCTGTAGATTGGGACAGGGCCCAAGAATTTGCCATTCTAACAAGTTCGCTGGGGAGTGATGGGTGCACTGATGTTGTAACCAGAAATGTTTTGAGAATCCCTCATCTAGATGTTTGGGAGCCTTATAATTCTATACAGGGTTCCTCTTATTGAAGAGGTTTTTACCTCAGTTGCATGTAGAGACCATTTAAAAAATATCAATGCCTAGGCTTCACCTAGAGTGGTTTAATTGGTCTGAGAGGAGCCTGTTATTTATAGTTTCTAAAAGAGTCCAATGTGGTTCTAAAGTACAACAAGGGCTGAGAATCACTGTCTTATTGTAGCAACTCTGCAAAAGCGGTCCCTAAGACGGAGCAGTAACCCCATCACCTAGGAACTTGTTAGGAATACAAATTCTCAGGCCCTAGTGAATTCCCAGTCTTGCTGAATGAAAAATTCTGGGGATGGGGCTGAGCATCCTGTGTTTTAACGAGTTGGTTAGATGACTGTGATGCGTACTAAAGTTTGATGAGCTAACTTTTTCAAAATGCAGTGGGGGCTGTGAGAAGACACTAGAAGAGACCCCACACTATCCCCGTTCTTTAGAAGATGGGCTCTGCAGAGGTGACACACAGTTTGCAGAGCTGAGGTTAATCAAAAATATCTGAATTACTATCTTAGACCCGAGGCTATTTCTGAGGCTGGCGTGGAGGAGGAGCCTTCTACTCCTGCCTCTGTGTGACCTCATGACAGCCTCTGAAGCTCCTCTTCTAAATCCCTCAAACATGGACTAGAAACCAGAACATTCAGCCCTAACTGGAACACTAAATGAATGGTGTGACCATCCCATGTCTGTTTCTCATCCTGAATGTATGACGTGATTGGCATCAACTGAATTGTCTACCTTAGAGTTCTCAGCAGGTGAAACGAGATTCACAGGTAGAGCTTTAGGATGTTTTATGATCATTGTTCTGTAGAGGAATATCAATGAAAGGCTAGTTCTTGTCTCATGGCCACACAACTTACACCACTGCTTTCCTTAGCTGGGGAAAAAGCAAAGCTCTGAATCATTGTCCTTACGCTTTATCAATCAATGGTTGTGACACCTGTGTGCCAGGGTAGTAAGGGGCATAGTGGTGCATCTCTGGTGTTCCCCATCCCAGACTGTCCCAGATCCACTAGGCTAGCTTTAGTCTAACACTGGGCACTGTGGCACACTGTGCTCTAGGGAACATTCAGTGCCTCATGTTACTCTTGCCAGGGCCCAGGGATGCCCTTTCTTGGTCCCCAAAGATACTACACTTTCATAGACACCACCCACCCCATGCTCAACCAGGATCTCAAGTTAGAAGGACTGAATCTACAGGGGCTCAGCCTTTTTCTTGGTTTAGTCAGGGCCAAACTTTTTGCACAAACCTGGAGAACAGTACACTAATCCATGCACCTGCTAGGGTTGGCAGGGCATATGAATGACAGAAGCAAAGCTGGATACAGCAGATATGCCAGATGCATCACTCATTGCCTATGCCTGGTGTCTTCTCTTAGTAATGTAAGGACAAGCTCAGAATCCAGGAGATTTCATGTAGTCTAAGGGACAGCAAAGCTCTTTCTTATTCCACTGGCTGCTGTCATTATTGGAGATCAGCTTCTTGGCACAGCATCTTTGCAGCCAGATTGATGTAATCAAAAGTACCTTCAGCAAAGTGTTGGTGGTAATGCAGAAAATCAGTAGTTTGTACAGGGTGGTAATCAGACGAGGAGCATCACATTGCCTGGAAAGCTGTAACAACTGGGGCCTCACCTGTGCCCAGTCCCTTGGAGTAGGGCTCTGCAATCAAGCCTCCTAGGCAATTCTGAAGCTGCTAAATTTGAGAACCACTGCTTTTAGCCAGAACATTTCAAGCTTGGCTGCATATTAGAATCATCTAGAGAGATAGAAAAGCACCCAGTGCTCAAAACATAACCCAGACCAATTAAATCAAAAGCACTGCAGGTGAGACCCAATATTTTTTTTTTTTAAAACTTTAGATGAAGTCAGTGTGAGACAAGGTAGAGAACCACTGCTTTAAAACCACAGCAAATAACCAAATTAAATCCACAAAGCAAGCGACTGTATCCATTGAAACTGTTACTGTTGGCCAAAAAGACCACAATGCAGCAAAACTGACCTAAAAAGTTCGAAAACAGACCGAGTCTCACAGGCAAGGTAGAGCGAGGAATTGGGCATTACCCGTACATAGCGCCACTGACAACACAGGCTGTTTTCCCTTTGGGTCTCTGCAATTTCTTGGTGTGAGAGAATCACTTAGCAGTGCAAGATGGAGAAAAGGGGCAGGATCTTGTGAGGATCAAATGCCATAATCGATATGAACCTGTTTTAATGTAGTTCTTAGTTCAAGGTGGGATTTTTTTTTTTTTTTTTTTTTGAAAACA
>PVLD010003566.1:0-75371 GCA_004027595.1 Dinomys branickii | reverse complement strand
TACAGCGGGTGAAACATCACGTCTGACCCTTTGACACAGACTGGCTCAACTTAGCAACATCCTGTCTCTACAGTGACTCCTACTTCAGAGCTGCATGAGGTCATTTCATTTCCAGTTGGAAAACCATGTCCTCTGATTTGGATAGCTGCCCAATGGGCAACTCACCTGGGTGGCTCATTGACAAATCTACTCTGTGTCTTGAGTATTGTGAGCCTAGAAAAGCTACAGAAGGAAGAGGAAGGAGGGAGAAAAAATAGGAAGAGAGAGCATCCCAAGTTGTGTTGACCGAAACTATCTATCACCAAGGAAAAGGGACCAAAAGTAGGCTGGGTAGAATGACACCTTTACATGTTCTTTCTTGACCTTGTATTTTCTGGTTAAAGGCTTAAAGGAGTCATGGCAAAAACAGCCTGTTTTAATGCCAAAAGTAAAAATGCCATGCTGAACTGCTGCCTCTGATAGAACTGTGGCTTTAAATAAAATCTAGTTTTACGTCTTGTAACCAAAGATTTCTTTTAATCCAAGTAAGTACAAAAGTAAAAAGAAAAAAATGTTAATTTACAAAATTAAGCTGAAGAACAGGTATGGCCTAGAAGCAGTTTTTGAGATGCAGTTCTGAAATGCAGAAACACGATTCTCCTCTCTTTTCTACCGGTGGTAAACAGGAAAGTTGTTGCAATACATGAGCAGGGTACGTTTTTTTTTGGTTTTGGGGGATAAGACTTCAGAGCTAATAGAAGAAAACACGAACTAGCAAACTCTATGTTCGTTTTAAGCGAGGAAGATAAATGTGAGAGACCTTTTGCGCGCAGCCAGGGCCGTTTACAAGCACTGTTCAAATCAATCTTCCTGCAGCACGTGGAGCACATCCCTTCATCACAGGCTGCTTCCTTCTCCTTGTCTCTGCTACCCCCAGCTCCTCTCCATGCTGAATTGCTGCCTCTGACAGAATTGTGGCTTTAAAAAAAAGAAGAAATAAAACTTAGCTTTGCATCTTCTAACCAAGGCTTTCTTTTAATCCAAATATAAGTACAAGGGGCTCAATTTCAAACTATGTTTCTAGCGTGGTGTGTGAAGTGCCTGCTGCCAAAGTAGGGGGTGGCTCCAGGGTTCCTTTACAGGTAGGCCTTTCTAGCACCCAAATGCCTCTGTTTTCACTCTGGTGGAGACCATTCAGATGAGCCTAGCACTGAGCCCACCCCAGTGGAGAACTAGGAAACAAATCTGGGAACTATGGGGAGATGTGTGCCAGGGCTTTGCAAGCTGGTTTATTTTTGCAGGTGTTGCTGCTGATTCTGCTAGGGGAGAATGTGGTGGAGTGGTTTGGGCATTGCCAGAGATTGGAAAAGACAGAAACTTCTAACTCTATGATCTTCCATTGAACCTGTCTCAAAGCATAAAGAACCTCCCAAATGTGTACATCAGAGGTCATACACACCATGGCTTCTACACCCTTTGGCTTTTTAAAAATTATTACGGATGTCAATGATGATGTTTTGTTTATATAAGTTTAATGATTTTGCCATATGTTATCGTTAATACATTGTGTCAACTTGGGGAGTCTAGAGGTTTGGCTGAGTGACTCAGTAGGAAGCCAAGGTGCTTACTTTGTATACATTCTGAGCCTGTGGAAGAGGAGGGCATGGAGACTGTGTGAGAGCTGCACCCCCCTGGGCGGGGGTAGCCTGTTTACAATATGAGGGAGAAAAAGAGGCTGCTTGGGGTTGTTTTTGCTGTGCTCTTGTTGCCATGAATGTTTGCCCTCTGCCATGAGCCACTGTGCCTCAGAACCAGCCAACTATGGACTGAAACCTCCACAAACTGTAAGCTAAATAAACCTTTCCTTCCTTCATTTTGGGTGTTGGGTATTTTATCTCAGCAATGAGAGAAAATTAACCAAGACACCATATTAAAACCTAACATTGACAGAAAAATTTCAATACTGTATTTAGCTATGAATTCATTTAAACAAGAATGAATGTATTACATAGTAACAACATATTTTATTAAAATCATTTATAGTTTTTCAAACAAAATGATAAGTGAAAAGAACAGCATGGTTTCAGTTTTGCAAATCCTAATGTCCTATGTAGAAGAAGACTTCTAGCTGGATGCTTGTATCTGCCTTTGCCTTCAGCATGGCATGAGGTCACATCATGCAGTCTCTGAAAATCTCCATCTATGCTCATGGGACTAACAAAAGTAGGGAGACACAAAGCTACTTAGGCTTATCATGAAAGTAGTTTTGATTTTGTGAGACTGAGAAGGTCTTGGAGGCCCCTCGAATCCTTGGAACAACCTCTAAGAATCACAGTGGACCTTAAACACAGGTGGTTCAAGGGTGATTTTAGGTGGGTAGATAGAGGCTCATGTTTGGCTATATTATATTTGTGTTTTTGTGTATTAACAGATATGTTTCCTTTTGTGCAATTGATACAATTTTTATTTATCCTTAGTGGTAGACTGTTACTTTAAAAATTAGTTTTTGAAAAGTTATAATTCTATTTATGTGAAATTTTAGAATAGGCAAAGGTAGTTTAAACTTTGGATAGTAGTTAACCTTGGTTGAGAATTGATATGAAAAAGTGTTCTGGAGTGGTGAAGTTCTGTGTCTTAATGGACATTTGGGTCAAAATTTATCAAATAGGAAATTTAAGAATTTTCCACTCAACATTATATACATTTTATAAAAACATAAGGTATTTAACCTGACTCAATGATACGCATTCTAAAGAAGTAAGGGGGAAGTTCCTATGATCTACAACTCACAAATTCATTGGAAAGAAGATAAAGTCATGGAGAGATAGAAGGATGGACAATTAATAATGGAATCTAGATGGTAGATGTATAAATGTTTTATGTAGAATTCTTTTACCCTTGTGAAAATTTTCATAATACAATGTTAGAAGGGAGTAAGTAAAGGAAGAAAAATAGGGAATATTTGTAAAATAGTGCCGGTGGTCCATGCATGGAGGCAACATTGTGATGCTTGAGTGACTTTGGGGAGAAGAACTGATGATAACAGCAGGTGGGTAGATGAGCATCCACCTCTACACAAATTCACCACGGTGATCTTTTTTAGCCAACACAGGCGTAGTGTGGGAAGGGTGGGCAGCTGGAGGGCCAGTGTTGAAGGCAAGGAATCAATGTGAATTTAACATGACCGATACAACAGATGTAAATATACTGTGAGGTATTCCCTTACAATTAAAGAGGGCAGAGAAAGAACCAGAAAAATGATGACTGCATTCTGAGCATTCACTTATAGAACAGCCAGCCAAGCTGGATTTTATCATGCAAGTATAATCGAGAGACTCAGGGTGTGTAATAGCCACTCCATTAGTGGATGATGGAGCCGCACTGGAACTCGTGACTCTCTGGCCCCTGGATGTGACTCACTACTTAGTAAACTAGTCGTATTAAATACAGCATTAGCTATTAGGCTGGTCTAAGTGAGTCGGTTCAGCAATCCAGAGGAAAGGGAGGTGAGCTCATGAAGGAATCCTACATGAGGAAAGCTTTGAAGAACAAGCAGCATTTCACGGAAAGGAAAGGAAATAGGGAAAGGCTGTGCATATAGCAGGAACAGCAGCAGTTACCGAGCACAAGCCACCAGAGAAAGCCTCCTGCCAATGCCAGCTTCTCTCTCTGCCAGCCATGTGACCTTTGGAGCCTGCCCAAGGTTTAGTTTTTTTACCTGTAAACGCAGCAATAACAATCAGATTCCAAGTGGTGGTTATGAAGATTCAGTGAAATGATGCACGAAGAGTAGTTGGCCCGTTGCTTAAGGGCTCGGTGAATATGAGCTATTATTGCACATATAGGCAAGAAAGGGCGTATCATGTTGTGAGGTTTGTTTCCTGTTACATTAATTTTAGCTCAAATGCATGGAATCCTGTGGCCCACCTAGTGGTGGAGGAGCACACATGGCTGAGCACGGAGCTGCTGGCCAAGGGCGCTATGAGAAGTGCCTTCACCACAAATCTGAGGATGTTTGAGAGGGAGGGGCTTTGTTCTTTGTGTTCCAACTCCCATGGTAGCCAGCCTGGGGCTGGTGCTAAGAAAACAGAAGTTTAAAACTATTTATCAAGTTATGCTGTGAATTCTAAATCCCTGTAGTTGAGGTTCAAACTCAAAAAGGCAAGAGGTATTTTTATGTCCTCTTCATTGCTGATCATTACTCTTCTACTGTTTCTCTTTTCCCAGGGCTCTGCTCCAACCCTCCCCATTTACCCCTGTGTTTTCTATATCTTCGCCCTCATCCTACTCTCAAGTATATCTTTTCTTGAAGCTGGACACATTTTACAGCCAATGAGCCCCTTTGGTGGCTTTTTTACTTCCCTCTCCCTTCTTCCCTCAGCATGGAGATGGGACACAGCTGTTGGGCTGGGGTGGAGCCTCACTCAGGAGTGATGGATGGTGAACATTAAGAAGACACTGGAGTATCTATCGTGGCTGAAGGCGGATGTCAAGTCAGAATATTAAGTTAGAATCCAGGGCCTGAGAAATGGAAGCAGGTGCTTTGGCAGTAATCGGGGTAGAAGAAAGTTGGAGCAGAGACTGGAAGCTGTCATGCCCCTTTGCTCTTCTTGATTCCTGGATATTATGAAAGATCTGAGCCATGGAACCAGTGTCTGCCTGTGGAAATTACATCTTGGGGAAATGCTCAGGCTGCACAGTTCATGAGGAAAGGGCAATCTTGAAGGCCATCGTCAGAATGAGTTAGGGAAGGGGAAGTTGTTCAAGGGACTTCAGGGGCAGTGGGCCCTGAACATAGCCAAGGGGGCTGAAACCTGAGAGACAAGAGCCAGGGATATCAGAAGGGGAAGGGGCACCTGGAAGACAGAATGAAAAAGCCCATACCCTGGAATCAAAACAGAAATAGCATCATCAAGAAAGAGCCGAAAGGTCCAATCAATGCATGCATTTGTTGGCTGCCCTGAGCCCATTTCCTAATTTTGGTGCATTGCCCCACTGGCAAGAGGCTTCGCTTATTTTTCCCAGTGAAAGAAGAAATGAGGAGAGGTTTTCTCTCTCCCCTTCTTAGCAGCTGGAGCCAAGCATATGGTTTAGGGTCTTGCAGCCAACTGAATGCTCCAGGTGGGTCTTTGAGCCTTGAGCAAGTGATCCAAAGATGAAAGGGTAGAAAGATTAGAATCTACATAGCCCATAGTTGGTGGATGCAAACTGAATGCAATTATTTGGAAACTTCTGCCATTAATAGATAGGAATGGGAATGCCAGACACCTGTGACAGCTGGAGATTGAGAAAGTGGCAACCAGAAATTTCGCTCCCTCAAATCACACCTAGCAGATGTGAGCTCCCCTTCCACTTAACATTGGCTCTGTCTAACCCATCCTTTGGCTTAGGAAAAGGGCAAGACAAACCTTCACTGCTAAACACCTGGACCAGGGATACCTGTGTGCCTGGGGCATTGTGTGGATTAATGTTGGGTTGAGTTTTCTTTGGTCATACATTGTGGCCAGCCTAGAGTGGAGCAAATCTAAGTACTTTTGCTGCAGTAAAGTGTCTTGTCACAATCTGGAGTTCCTTTTTTCTAGTGCTTTTAAAAATGACTGTTTTATAACTGACTTAAAAGTGTCATTATTTGGTGCTAATGTTGGAACTTAATTCCCACGTTAATGAACTGGCGGTCCTTCCTTCAATATGATAATCTCTCCAGGAATGTACTCTTTCAGTGCCCACTTTCACTCATTGGGCTTTTAAAATGTGAATATTTACATATACTGAAATGTATGTCTAAATCATTTATAGATATTACAAATAAGTAAATATAACTAAAATTTTGCTCCCTCGCCAACATACGCAGATGGTAAATGAGTATGTAAAAAGATGCTTCACATCATATCATTAAGGAAATATAAATTAAAATAATAATGGGATAGCACTACACACTTATTATAACATCCAAATCCGTAACATCATCAAAGGCGGGCAAGGATGTGGAGCAACACAAAACTCATTTATTGATGGCAGAAATGTAAAATGATAGAAACTTTTTGAAATGGTATGGCAGTTTCTTACGTCCTATACTCTTACCACATGAGCCATAACATGAACTCCTTATAGAAATTACTGAAAAGTTATGCCCACATAAGAATATATTTATATATTTGTGTTTATAGTAGCTTTATTCATAATTGCCAAATGTTGTCTTTCAGTGTCCTGCCAGGAGTTGTCTTTCAGTGTCTTACAGTGTCTTTCTGTAGATGAATGGGTGAGCAAAGTGGTTCCTCCAGAAAAGGGAATAGTACTTAGAACTAAAATAATGAACTATCCAACCATGGAAAAAGTTTAAATGAAATTGCTAAATGAAAGCCAGTGTTCCCATGTTGATGAAGTATATAATTTCAACTACAAGAGATATTGTTATAGCTTATATGTGGATACCCTTCCAAAGCCTCAGTACTCAAAGATGAGGCTTTTGGGAGGTTGCGAGACCATGGACATGTGATAACTGGATTGGCCCCACTGATGGGATTAGCATAGTTCTGGGTATGGAGAATGAGAAGATTGACCCGGGTTGTGGGTGGCACCAACCAATAGATTTGTACTCTGAATGGAATAAAAAGGGATAGGAAGGCTGGCCGATTCCAGCCTGCCACTCTGTGAACTGTTTCTGCTCTGCAGTACTCCTGTGCCATGTTACCCTGCCTTGGAGACAGCCAACTATGGCCTAAAACCTCTACAAACAGCAAGCAAAAATAAACGTCTTCTCCTTTAACTTGTACATGTCAGGTATTTTGTCCCAGCAATGAAAAAGTAACTAAGACAACGGTATGAATGTTTAAACATTTTAAAAACTTTATTATTGTAAAAGACACATTGCTTTTACTCCTGCACAGAATATCACACCTTGGTTTGAACATATTTGTGAGAATGTTCTTGCCTCTTTGAAGCAGTTATGGAAAATCTCTTTTGTTTCTTTACAAGGAGTGATCAAAAGGTCAGTAAATGCTGCCGTTGAGTGCCATCCAACAGAAAGACAGGCTTGTGAGAAAAGTATAGTGAGTCTTCATCCATCCTACTCACCAGATCCATCACCTGAGACTTCCCGCTCTTCCCCAGATCAAAATGACCCTGAAGGGCAAATGTCTTGAGCTGTTTGAGGAAGCGAAGGCAGCCAGAATGGTACACCTACAGGCACTCATGAAAAATGACTTCCAGAACTACTTCAGAAAGGGGCACAAAGCATGGAGTATGAAGCGAGGAAGGAATGTTTTGAGGGAGGTTGATGGCAATGTCTTTCACTGTAATACTTTTTATTTTTAATTTAAATGTTCCTTGCGGTATTTGATAACACCTCATAGATGGTATTCTGAAAAAGACAAAAGTATGGCAGAGATCATACAGAAAGATCAGTGGTTGCCAGCAGGCAGGAGGGATGAATCTGCGGTACAGAGGACTCTTAGGGCTGTCAAAATGTTCTGTGAAATGTTACAGTGTTACAGTGGAGCATAAAGAAAACTTGAATCTTTTGTAGGAAAATGGATGGACCTTGAGCTCAGAATGTTAAGTGAAATAAATTAGACACATAACTGTAAATATCTCACATTTTCTCTCATAAGAGACCCCAAAATATAAACAGCAAAAACAAAGATAATAGGAAGTGAGGAAATAGATCTTTCTCAGATTGGAAGGGCCTCAGGAGATGGAGGGGGGCGGAAGGAGGGGAGGGATAAGGAACAAAAAAGGGGATGAAGCTGTGTTATGCAGATGTGCCAACACGAGGGAAGTAAACATTATATACTGCAAACATCTGATAAAAAATTTAAAAGCTGAAAAGGATATTACAGTGATGGGTATACACTCTTAGAGGTTTGTCCAGACCTGTGGACTCTACAGTCCAGAGTGAACCTGATGTAAGTTACAGAATTTGAGTAACAATGTATGTTATTGCAAATGTACTCCTCTGGCCAGAGATGTCCCCAGTTGTAAGAAAAATAAACTGTAAAAATCCTCTACAATTAATCCTTTAAATACTTAAAATATGCTGTGGATAAAGTTAATAAATATAAATAATTTTTAAAATGCTACCGTGACTCTAGCTCAGTGTTTTGGATTGAAAGCATCGCCCGAGTGCCTGACTTCTGGCTACGTAAATGGCCCGGGTGGCCGGAAGGAGCCCTGGGGAAGCCGAGGTTCTGAGGAGCTCTTGGGCAGACCATCCGCAGGGTGCCATTTGATCCTGCCCAGCTAAATAAGCAGTAGGACTGTATTATTTTAAGAGCTGGAGTTAAGGCAAGTGTTTCTCCTAACACTGCCCTTTTGTTAGAGTTTTAAAGTTTGGAATGCCGTCCCTGCTGTTGCAATAAGACAGCGGCTCAGGAAATGGTAGACAGTATCATTTCCAATTGCAGCCGCGTTCCGGTTATTTAATGAGAACTGCCCTCTACACTCGACCTTCACCTAGCAATTCTTATCAATGCCAGAAACCTGGCTCATTAATTAAAGCTGCTTTTGGACTGAGCTGCATCCAAAATGATAATTTGCTAGAGGAAAACAAAAAAGGGCTGATGAGGAAAAAGAATGCTTGAAAGGGCTTGCAGGAGATAACGGTACTGGTGCAGCTGGTCACCTGAGCATTCTGAAGCCCCGGTCTGGCTCGCAAGGACTCGAAATCCTCAATTTCATATAGGACTTTTAATCATAATATCCTGACACGTGCAAAATATTCTCTAAACACAGGACAGACTCCATATCTTTCAAGCAAAGCAGATGAGAGAGTCTGTTAGGCTAGAAAAGCCGAGTTTTAGTGCTATTTCAAATTCATACCGCACTTTGTTAGGAATGGCGGGGACTTTCTAGTTGGAGATTAAGATCATACAATCAGTAGGTGGTGAACTCCCGGTTTGAACCCAGTTCTGTGTGAACTGACCACATCAGTACAATGATAACACTTATTAAATGGTCAGAACAAAAAGTACCCATGAGTAGGAGATGGAATAGAGGCCAGCATTGAAATTCTGAGGTTTAAGCCAATAGGGGCTGGTAAATGGGAACTGTTAGTCATACTGTGAGCACTTTTAAACGTGAGAAGTATAAATAGTCATATCATTTACACTTAGTGGGTTTTTTATGAATGAGTTTATCAGTTTCGTAGGTTTACTCTCACCTTCTGCCCCCCACGCAATACTTAAATTTCTAAGTTGCTCAGTGTGAGTTCTTCTCTCAGTTCTTAGAAACTTAATGTTTGACGTTGGGCAAAATTTAGTATTTAGATGAAGAAAAATGAGCCAGCTTTAGCATCCAATAACATGTACTAACACTATTCTGAGAGATTTAGCTGAAGCAAATTTTGAGAGTGTTTTCATTCTCTTCAAATATCATCAGCAGGTTATTTCCGCTTTTCAGAATGCTATAATTGCATTTTTCCTTGGAAATGTCAAATCAAGCTATGAATACAATGTAATTACTGCGCAGGAAAGAAGCTGAACAGGTGACAACCAGTGTTAGAAGGACTCCTAGAAAGAACTCCAAGTGGTGGCTCTTCCCAGACAGTCAGGCAGTCAGGTAGCAGGCTGGAAGCCTGATTGGCCACAAGGAGGGCACTGAAGGAACTCGGGGATCAGGACAGCAGGTGCCTCAGGACTTCATGAGTACGTGGATGAGCGGGGAGTTGCGTGTAGGCACAGCCTTAGCTGCTCTCATAAAGTCAGCAGTGTTTAAGGCTGCATGAAAATCAAGAACTTGGGTATAAGAATGAAGAGAGACAGGACTGCCTCTGTTGGGCCTAAGTTTGCACACAAGTGTGGATTGATTCTTGGTCTTGCAACCTGCAGCATCACTTCTGGTTAGGATTTGCTCAAAGGGTAGTTTTAGGTTGCGTACAAAAGCCACAGTGACTGCTGCCTCCAGTTGGTTTTCTTTATATGGCTTTTAAACCTGTTTTGACTAATAGGATCTCTATGGAATATTGAAAACCTTGTGTCATCTTTAACCATAAGTTTTATTGAGGTTATATACAATGCCATGCAACTCACCTATTTAAAATGTGCTATTCAGTGATTTTAGTATATTCATAAAATTGTGCAAAGAGCAGCACTATCTAATTTCAAAACATTTCACCACTCCAAAAAGAAAATGCATACCTATTAGAAGTGAATTCCCATTTTCCTCTAACACTTCCTACCCTACCATAGGCAGTCATTTATTTTCTGTCTCTGCAGATCCTTTGTTCTGTGAGTCCATTTACACAGTATGTGGCCTTCTGTTGGTAGCTTCTTTCAATTCGCATAAGATTTTCAAGGTTCATATGTCTTAGTATGTGCTACATTAAAAAAAAATTACTGAACAGTATTTCATTATATAAGAGCTTTTGTTTTTATCAGCTAATAGATACCTGGGTTGTTGCTCTTTGGGGCCATTATGAATAATGCCTCTGAGGACAGTAGGGTAAAAGTTTTTGTGTGGACACGTGTTTCTATTTTTCCTATGTGTAGAACCAAGGGGTAAGATGGCTGGGTCATCCAGTAGCTCTGTGTTTAGCCTTTGAAGAACTGCAGTACTGTTTTCCACAACAGCTGCACCACTGTATTCTTACTGTAGTGTTCTGGAACTCTCTGGGCCCCACTTGGTCCCCTGGATGTGCCCACTTAGTCACCTGCAGGGGCCAAGTATGTATGACAGTGCTGACTTCTCCACAGCCTTGTCAACACTTACTCTTATGTCCCCTTTTTACTGTAATCTTCCAGGTAGATGTCAAATGAGATTCACTGTGGTTTTTGCTTTAATTTCTAATTAATTGTATTTTATTTGCACTTTCCTGATGGTTAATATTATTGAGTAACTCTTTCTGTGCTTATGGGCCTGTTGTATATCTTCTTGGGAAGAATGCTAAACTTTTTTGCTCATTTGAAAAACTGGATAATTTATTTTTTGTCTGTCATTGAGTTGTGAGTTCCTTATATTTTCTGCATATAATATCCTTATCATGTCAATGATCTACAAATATTTTCTCTGTTCTTGGGGGTTATCTTTGCATCTTTTTTATGAAGTCCCCTGGAACACAAATTTAATTTTGATGAAATCTAATTTACCTATTTTCTATACCTTTGCCTTTGGGTTCATATGTAAGAAAACATTGCTAAGTCAAGGTTATGATTATTTGTGACTATGTTTTCCTTTAATATTATTATAAAAGTTCTTAATGTTAGGGGTTTGATACATTGTGAGCTAATCTTTCTGTATACTGTGATTGGGGGCCCAAGTGTATTCTTTGTATGTAGCTACTCAGTTCCATTAGTGCCATTTACTGAAAAGATTATTCTTTTGTAACTGTATGGCCTTGGAACCGTTGTTGAAAAATCAACTGACTTTGAATATACAGTTTTATTTTTGAACTCTTAATTCTGTTCCATTCATCTCTATATCTATCCTGCGGGTACCATACTATTTTGATTAGTGCAGTTTTGTAGTAACTCTTGGGATTAGGAAATATAAGTACACCAACTTTGGTCTCTTTCAAGGTTGTTTTGGCTATGTTTGCATTTCTGTTAATTTTAGGGATGGCTTCTCATTTCTTTAAATAAACCAACTGAGACTTTGATAGAGTATAAATTTAGTGCCTCTTGTTAAGTTTATTTTTGTTATTTGATTATACTATAAATAGCATTATTTTCTTCACATTGTTTTTTAGTTCTGTTTACTTCTACCTGATTGGCTCATCTGACTCCTTTAATCTAGACCATCTGATGCAGCCAAGTTTGAATTTAGTTTATTCTAGCAATGATATGACTTGCTTATCACACTTGATCTTTACCAAGAGGAAAAATGTTGCTGACATGGAGCTGGGCACACATCTCTATAATTTATTCACCTTATAGAGTACAGAAGTCACTACAAAGACCTAGTTCAAGCCTTCTTACTTAGCACATGCATATCCATTCAGTTATTTTGTTTGGTTATTTAACCATCAACTATTTATTCAATAGGTAATGAATTCTATTTGGAGATCTAGTAACTATTCCCATGTCTGCAATTTCAACTTCTTGCTAGAAGACATTTAATACAGAGTGTTACAACTGGCTGCATAACTGTTCATACACACAGTGCACCATGATATGTTCTAAGATGAGAAATTTCTGATTTACTTGATAGCCCCAGATTTTCAGAGTTCAATCCAGTCTGATGCATAGGAGGTGGACCAAGACGTTCATGACAATGCATCAATGAATAGTGGGTGAATTGAAGAAGGTGAAGCAATAGGTGTGACCCTGCATAATGCATAAAAGCACACTCTGTGGATTCGAAGATATGTGGTTAGAAGATAGGAACCAAGACAGCAGCATGATGGCTGATTGTTGTTCACCTCCCCAACAACCATCTGCCCTTCATCCCTGATCATTTTTTTCTCAGATAGTAAAAGTCTATTGCTTCATTGTCAGGAAGGCTGGCCCCTCCCCAGGAATGATTTGCACTAGGTCTAATTCAAACATGGCAAACCCAGTCCTCTTTTTAGGTGATTGGTCCAAAAGTAAACAGATGATACAGTTTGAGCCAATAAGCCATAAGGAAAGTCTCTGGGGGATTTCAGTCATTCCCAATAAAATACAAGAGACAAATGAAGACAAAGCATTCTGCCTCGGGCCCTTTCTCCACTGCTTGGAGGGCCTTACATGTGCTAGGCATAATTTTAACTCTGAAGAGTACTGTATCAGTCAGGGTTTACTAGAGAAACAGATCTAACACAAGATATACAAATGTACAACAAATTACCTATTTGGCTTACAATGGTCAGCTACAGGGTTAGATGAGGAAGCGTGCAGACGGTGTCTGCACACTGGAGATTGAAGAGCCCAGGCCTGGGGCCTGGAGCTCACCACAGTGTCCATGCAAGTCCGTATCAAGGGCTGTTGAGTCTGTGACGAAATGTTGATGAATCTATGATGAAGTCCCAGGCGGAAGCCGAACAGTCTGCACCAGAAGCCACGAGAGGACCAAGCTGAAGGTGAAGACTGGAACTCCTCCAAAGAACTCGCAGCCCGTCCTTCCTCAGTTCCTTTTTATAGTCTACCAGCTCTGGGGAGGTGGGGGGGGGGTCCTCTACACCCACACGCTCTGTATGCCTTCCTCTTGCACAGGTTTAGAATGAATACAAATAAGCACTCTGGCTTCTTGCTGAATCACATAGTTAACCTTTTAAACTTCCCAAATTAACATAATAAACAACATCCCACAAGGGTAAGGGCATGTCCTTTTTACCCCAAGATTTACAACTGCTGAGTTACTTAGTTAAACCTCTAGACTCCCCAAGTTGACACAATGTATCAACTATAACAAGTACTATGGTAAAAGAGAACCAATGCCTCATCTTTCATGCAAATCATACTCTATTAGTGAAGACAGGAAATAAATAATGAACACATAGGCAAATAGATCACATGACATGGAGTAAATCAGGATCATTTGAAAAAGATGAAGTGGGAGATAAGGCATCTTTTAAAACTGAAAAGAAAGAATATCTATGGAAAGATGCCTCCAGCACATGAAATGCTTGTTCTAGAAACATAAAGATGTCCACTACAGGTAGCGTGGAGTATGAGGATATAACTAGGATGTGGTAGAAAATGAGGTCAGAAAATAGACAACCATAGATAACATCTGGTGTCAGAGGCCTTTATAAGGAGTTTGAATTGATGGGGGCCCCTGGCGGGTTAACCTGTAGAACTATGTCTAGAAAAGTGTTAACACAAACTAAGCTTTTGATTAATTACCATGAATTTCAAAGGCTTTGAGTTGAAAAGTATAATCTAAGTAGGAAAGATCTAATTTACTAACAATCCTAGATTTCCTGATTTATTTATTTACTTACTGGCATTTTCTATCCATCTTATTTGATAATTGGAGTATATAAAAGTTCGGTTTTATTTTTCATCCTGATAGTTTCCAGTTAAGGCTATATAAGTCTTTTACAGGCAAAAAGAGGGGAATGAATTTAACACAGTTTGGCCACTTTTAGCAGCTTACTTGGTGTAGAGAATAAAATAGAAAGAAACAGGAAGACCACACTATGCTTCCAGGTTTGCCTTCTCTTAGCATCCAGTTTTACTGCTAGTGAGACTTTATAAAAGTTTATTTTCTCTAGAGTGTGGGTTTTGTAAGTTGAAGGTCTAGCATTTCTACTACTTAAAGCCCAGTGGCAAATCTTATAAGGAAAAAAACTGGTAATAAACATAGCTTATTAATAGTCTAAGCACGTCTTTTTGTTTCATAGATGAAAGCTCCAGGAAGAGCTCTGAGAACTTGTGTTTGGGTCAGGCACCACCCTTAGGCCCCTCTGTAATATGGGAAGTGCGGCCCAGCTTGTATCATCGCGTCCACTCCCACTCTAAGAAGGAGGAGTGATGCCTGCATCATGTGCATCACCAGGCATCTCAGTTTAACGCACCAGGTTGGGGGAAGGGAGTGACAGTGTGGAGTAGAACAAACATGAGATGTCCGTGTTCTCTCTTTTCTGGGCTCCTCACCTTCCTGTGGGACTTTTGCTTGAGTATTTTATAAGCAATTCAAAGTCAATCTCCTTTCTTCACACTGTTCCCAAACTGGATCCTCCCCAGTGCATAGCCCTACTATAAATACAGTTTTCCAAATCAGATGTCTAGGAATAACTCTTAATTCTATCTCCTCTCTCACACCAAAGAGCCCTTATATTCTCTGAGATAAGCATATTATTTTGTTCCATTTCTTGCTGCTACTACCCCCTTTAAGAAGTATCATCACTCTCCTGAAATACTGTACTGGTGCCCTTTTATACACATTTGTCAGTCTCCAGTCAACCCATTCTCTGTACCTACACTGCCCAGGATGGTAACTACTAGTTGCCTGTGGGTGTTTATATTTATAATTGTCTTGGTTACTTTTCTTTCATTCCTGAGACAAAATACCTGACACTCAAAATTAAGGAAAGAAAGGTTTATTTAGCTCACAGTTTGTGGAGGTTTCAGTCCATAATCATCTGGCTCCAAGGTCGGGTGCTGAGGCACAGGGGCAACAGTTCATGGTGGCAGAAGACAGCAAAAGCAGAGAGAGCAAAAGAGCAGGAGCCACAGCAGAGAGCAAGCCTCTTTCTCTCCCTTATATTGTATGCAGATAACCCACCCTGAGGTGGGTGTGGCACTCACACATATAATCCCAGCATTGGACCATGAGTCAACCAAGAACTCTAGAAGCCTGCCCCATGACTGCATGAGACTTTGGGGTACGTCTAGACATGAACCATAACAATATGATTGAACACATTTAAAAGCTCAACTCAGCAGTTTCATATTGTAAGCGGTCAGTCAGTATTACCATGTGGGAGGGATTCCGTACTGAGGCCTCCATGAGTCATCTGGATGTCGCATGAGTTGTCTGAGCTGCAGGAGGTGGGCTTAGAGGGGAGGTAACTGGACAGCAAGAATTTCATTTTACCTGAGTGTACAAGTCACGCTTAACACTCTTTTCTGCATCTTCCCAGTTTCACTGGCTTCTTCTATTTTTATAACACACCGTGCTTGCCTTTCTTTTCTTCATCAGCTTGCATTGCTCTAACTAAATGTAAGTGGTGCCCAACTTATCAGGGTTTGACTTACAGTCGTTTAACTTTACGATGGTGTGAAAGCAATCCACAGGCGGTCGAATCCTTACCTCACGTTTTGAACTTTCCCTGGGAGAGCAGTATGTGTGCCTCATTTTCACTGCCATAGTTCCAGTCACCTCCATGATCAGGAGAATATAGTAGTGATTCTGGAAGTGTGCTGTGTGCTAAGCTATGGTGTTGGGTAAGTGAAGGGCAGTAATTGCATTTTTGTTGTGTTTTTTGTGATGAGGTCTCACTATGTAGTTTATGCTGGTCTTGAACTCACTGTGTAGCTCAAATTGACTTTGAGTTCATGGAGAGCCTTCCTGCCTCAGCCACCAGAGTGCTGCGATTATAGCCATTCTCTGTCATGCCTGCTTTATTTATTATTTTTAATTGAAATATAATTTTTCTACATCTCTATGGGGTACAGTGTGATATATGCATAAAATTTGTAATGACCAAATGAGGTAATAATTACTTTCATTTATTCAAATATTTCTCATTTCTGTGTTTTGGGGGGTGTCTTGGTTACTTTTCTCTCATTGCTGAGACAAAATACGCAAAGCTCAAAATGAAGGAAGGAAAGGTTTATTTAGCTTACAGTATGTGGAGGTTTCAGTCCATACTTGGCTGGTTCAGAGGCAGAGTGACACATGGCAGAGGGCAAACTATTCATGGCGGCAGCACACAGCAAAAACAACCAGCAAAAGGGAGGAATGGCTGCAAGCAGCTTCCTTTTCTCCTCTACCTTGTAAACAGCCTACCCCCACCCAGGGGGCGTGTAGCTCTCACAGTCTCCATGCCCTCCTCTTCCACAGGCTCAGGATGTATACAAAGTAAGCACCCTGGCTTCCTGCTGAATCACAGTTAACCTTTTAAACTTCCCAAATTAACACAAAAAACAACATCCCAGAAGGGTAAGGGCATGTCCTTTTCACCCCAAGATCTACAACTGCTGAGTTACTCAGCTAAACCTCCAGACTCCCCAAGTTGACACAATGTATCAACCGTAACAGGGGGCATTCATACCGTCCCAGTTATTTTGAAATACAGATCGTTGTGACCAAGAGTTCCCCCCTATGCTATAGAAAACAAGAGCGATAGGACTCAGAGTGTAACTCAGAGGTGGAACCTTTACTTAACACTTAGGAATCCCTAGGTTCAATCCACAGCACTGCCCATGTCCTGTCAAAAAATGGAAAAGGAAGCTGGAATCAATTAGCTTTACTTTAGTACCTCATATATAACTATGTCTCTAACTACTCTCCTCTCCCCTTTGTGCTTCCCAGTCTTTGGCAACGACTATTCCATTTCATTCTCTTATGAAATTGACTTACTAGTGTCCAAAAATGAGTGAGAGTGTGTGATAATTTTCCTTGGGCAACTGGCTTATTTCAAATAACATAATGATCTCCAGTTTCAACCATGGTGCTGCATTCACAGGATTTCATTCTTTGTCGTGGTTGGGTACCCCATGTACACACACACCACACTTTGCTTATTCACTCATGCATTGATGGACACCCCATTTGATTTTATATTTCTGCTATTTGAATAGTGCTGCAGTAAATACGGGAGTGCAGGTGTCGCTTCAGTAGAATAATTTCCTTTGGCTGCATACCCAGTAGTGGGCTTACACCATATGGTAGTTCTAGTTTTAGTTTTTTTTCAAAAGGCATCTCCACAGTGTTTTCCATGATGATGGTGCCAATTTACATACCCACTAAAATGTGTAAGTTCCCCATTCTTCATATTCAGGGCAGTAAATTGTTTATGACTTTTGATAATAGTCATTCTACCTGAGGTGAGATGGTGAATTTTTTTTTTAAATTAACACACTACCTCTACATATCAATGGGGATGAGTGTGGTGTTTCCATGCATGCATATAGTATGTATGGATCAAATCCAACCACTTTTTTTTGCCCTCCTCCTTCCCCTTATTTCCAGTCTGCATGGATTACTCTTCTACTTTTAGGTTTCTACATATGAGAGAAAACATGTAGTACTTGTCCTTTTGTACCTGGCTTATTTCACTTAATATAATATACCCCAAATCCATCCATTCTGCTACAAGTGACAAGATTTTGTACTTCTTTATGGCTGGATAGTACTCCATTGTGTATACACATGTGTAGACCACATCTCCTTTTTCTACTCACCTGTTGATGGGCACCTGGGCTGATTCCATATTGTGCTGGTTTGGAGAATATTTTTGCAAAGGGAAACAATATAATACAGGACACGTATTTTATAAGACTATGTATAAAAGTCACCCAAAGGATGCTACACAAAAGAGGGCAAGAAATCTGTTCATATACTATAGACCAGGAATCCAGTGGAGGGCCTGGATCCTGTGATAATATAGTAGTTTCTCTGTGATATGGTAGTTTCTTCTGTGATAATGTCCTCCATGAGTCCAGCTGAATATCTAGAGCTCATAACAATGCCACCCATGAATCCAGCTGGAGGATGAGTCCATAACAACAGCCGCATCTCATGCGGGATTGTCTCACAGATCTGCTGCAAAGGCCCAAAGGTCAGTGGTGGAATCTTGGAAGTCTGTGCCAGCAGGATGAAGGGTCTGTACTAGCAGGCTGAGGGATCTGCACTGGAGCCAGGAAGCAACCCTAAGAAGAATCAGAGCTCCCCTGAAAGGTACCACAGCCATCCTCAGCAACTGTGAGGTCCCAAGCTTCTCCCATGATCAAGATGGCTGAGTTCCCATCATGGAAGCCAATGCAGAAAACTTTTCCAGGAAACTGGCAGTGCACCGTCTTCCCCTCCAGAGCTCAAAGTGAGGACCAGAGCTCCCCCAAAGTGAACCAAAGCCATTCTCAGTGCCAATGATGTGCTGAGCTCCTTGGAGGATGAAAACAGCCAAGTTCATCAGGAAAGCCAGCATGATGAGTTCCTCCTGAAAGAACCAACAGCTCCTTACAGCTTCTATCAGCTCCCAACAACCTCACTTCTTCAGTTCTGCCTTTTATGCTGCTGGCAACAGTCCTCAGGTGGGGCTCCCACACCCAGCACCATGCTTACTCAGTTCAGCTGGGTGTTATACATTGACCATTCACCAGTGGTCAATCCACCACACACATCTTATCTATAGTGAACAGTGTCACAATAACCATGACTATGCCTCTTGGCATGATGATTCCATTTCCTTTCAATATATACCCAGAAGTGGGTAGCTGGTAGTTCTATTTTTAGTTCTTATAGGGATCTCCATAATGTTCTCCACAGCAACTGTACTGACTTATGTTCCCACCAGCGACATGTGAGATAGACTTTTTCTACACAACTTTGCAAGCACTTGTTATTTTTTAATGTGTGTACACACATCCATTTGATGATAATCTTTCCCACTGGGGTTGCATCATATCTCAGTTTTGATTTGCATTTCTCTATTGGTTTATGATAATGTGAATACATACATTTTTAATGATTTTCTAGCTATTAGTTTTTTAAAGTGTGCATTCAGATAATTTCCTATTTATAAATTGGTTTACTAGTTTGTTACTATTTTCTGAGGTCTTTATTCTTGATATTTACCCTTGGGCTGGTGAATACAGGACAAATGTTTTTTCCCATTTGGTAGGGTTGTCTGTTCATTCTATTATTTCCTCTGCTATGCAGAGTCCTTTGTTTGATGTAATCCAATCTGTCATTTTTTACTTTTGTTTCCTATGCTTTTTGGGTCCTATCCAGAAAACCATTGCTTGTACCAAGACCCTGAGATGTCTCCCCCATGATATCTTCCAGCAGTTCGTAGAGTTTAGGCATTATATTTAGGAATTTGATCCATTTTGAGATGGTTTTTGTGCATGGTGAGAGGTAGAGATCCAGTTTCACTTTTCTCCTTATGTATACATACTTTTGCCAGCACTCTTTGTGAAGAGGCTGTCTTTTCTCTACGTTTTGGCACCTCTCATAAAAATCGGTTGTCTGTAGAGGCATGGATTTATTTCTAGAAACTCTATTTTGTTCTATTGGTCTATGTGTGTGTTTTTACACTAACACCATTTTATTTTGGTTAGTATGGTGCTAGAGTACATCTTTGAATTAGGGACTGTAAAGCTTCCAGCTTTGTTCTTTTTGCATACAATTTGGCCAGTCAGGGTCTTTGTGCTTCTATATAAATTATAAGGTTATTTTTCCAGCTCTGTGAATAATGTTTTTAGTATTCTGATAAGAAGTTCATTGAACTGCAGCTACTTTAGGTAGTATGGATATTTTTAAAGTGTTAGTTCTTCTAATTCATGAACGTGGCATGTCTTCACATTTTTTTTGTGTGTAAAGAATACGCAGTTTCATATTTCTTTTGTAGGTTTCATTGTAAAGACAATTTCTTGGTTTTCTCCTTGGTATTTAATTTTATTTAGTAGTTATTGCAAATGGAATTGCTTTCCTATTTCTTCCTCAGTGATTTATTTGGTAGTGTATAGAAAAGCTGCTTATTCTTGATGTTGATTTTGTATTTTGCTACTATACTAAGTTAGTTTATCAGTTTGAATAGTCTTACGATGGAACCTTTAGGTCTTTCTATGTTTACAATCGTCTGCAAGCAGGAATAATTGGATTTCTGCACTTCATGTTTACTGACTTTTATTTCTTTCTTTTGCCTAATTCCTCTGGCTAAAAATTCTAGTCCTGTACTGAATAAGTGAGTGAGAAGAATTACCATTAACTCTTCTTGAAAAGTTTGGTAAAATTCAGCATTGAGGCCCACCGTTCTGGGCTTTGCTTTATTTCGAGGCTCTATCTCATCACTTGCTATTGGTCTATTAAAATGTTTATGACCTCATGGTTCAATTTTAGTAGGTCATATTTGTTCAGAAATTTGTCCATTTCTTCTTGGTTTTCTTATTTTTAGAACGTAGTTTTTCAAAATAATTCCTATGTGATTCTTTGAGTTCATATGGTATCAGTTGTAATGTTTCTTATTTTTAAAGTCTCATTCTATTTATTCTCTCATTTTCCTGGTTAGTCTAGCTAACATTTGTCATTTTGTTTATCTTTTAAATAAACAAAGTTTTGCTTCAGTGATCTTTTGTATTTTTTAAATTTTATATCTTTCTCCTTGGATCTTTGTCATTTCTTCACTTCTAATGTCGGATTTGATTTGTTCTTGCTTTTCTAGATCCTTGATGTGCACTGTTAGGTTGTTGAAATTTATTAATGTTTTTCAAATGTTTTAATTAAGTTCATTGGTACAGTTTAGATACACACAATGATCATACTCATCTTAGAGAACTTGTACATGATATATCTTGATTCCTCTTTTTCTCTCAATCCCCTTTCCTCCTTTCAACCTTACTTCCTCTATTTACAAAAAGTTGTTTCTATTTTATCCTTATTTTAATATTTTTCTTCTTTTGCCTTCCTTCCTTTCCCTCTTTCCTTCCCTAGTTCCCTTTTCTTTAGAACATTTCTTCCTCTTTCACAATACCTATTATATGCTTTGGTCCTTACTTACCCTTTGGGTTTCTCACACCAGAGAAATAATATGATATTTATACATGTGTGTTTATTTTATTTCACCTATGAGTATGGTTTTAAGGTGTGTCTCTGTACCTAGAAATATCTCAAGTTTATATTTTATGGCTGAGTAGTAGCCCACTGTATAAAAAACTGACATCTTTTTTTAATCTATTCTTCAGTTGATGGGCATTTGAGTTGTTTCCAATAAGCATGCTGCTATAAACATGGGTACACATGTATCATTGTGGTATGATGTTTTTAATTCTTCTGGGAAGATACACAGACAGGAAATAGCTAGGTCAAATGGGACCTCTAATCCTAGCTTTTGAGGAATCTCCACACTTATTTCCACTAGTCTGCACTCCGACAAACAGTGGAGATGGGTTCTTTTCTCCACGCAGCACCTCCAGCATTTGTTATTGGTTGATTTCTTCAAGGTAGCCATTTTTCTGGAGTGAAGTGAAATCTTAGCATTGTTTTAATTTCATCCCTCAAATGACGAGTGATGTTGAACATTTTCCATATATTTGCTGTTTGGATTTCTTCCTTTGAGAAGTGTGTATTTGTCTCTGATGCCCATTTTTGAATTGGGTCTTGAAATTTTGTGTGTGGGGGTCTGATTTGTTTCAACTCTTTATATGTTCTAGATACTAGTCTTCTTGTCTGAGGAACCGCTGGTTAAATTATTCCCTATTCTGGGGGTTGTCTTTTCACTCTGTAATTTCTTTTGCTGTGCCAAAAGTTTTTAATAGGATGAAACCCAGTTGTTGCTTCTTTGTAGTATTTTATGTGTGACAAGTGTTTTCCTTATCATGAAATCTTTTCCTACACTCATGTCTTCAGGACTTCTATGTACTTTCTCTCCCAGCACATTTATTGATTCTGTTTTAACATTTAGATGTTTGATCCATTTCTATTTTAGTTTAGTGCATGCTGAAAGAGACATGGGTCTAGTTTTAGTCTTTGGCATGTAGAAAGCCAGTTTTTCCAGCAACATTTATTAAACAGGATATCTTTCTTCTAGTGAACATGTTTGGCCCCTTAGTCAAAGATTAGGTGGCTGAATGTGTTTGGAACTGTTTCTATATCTTCTAATCTGTTCCATCAATTCTCAGTCTGCTTTTTTGCCAGTACCATGCTGCATTTATCACTGTGGCTTTGTAATATAATTTCAAGTCAGGGATTGTGATGCCCCCTGCCTTGCCTTTGTTGCCTAGAATTATTTTTGCTATTCTGGGCTCTTCTGGTTCCAAATGAATTTCAAGAGAATTTTCTTTAGTTCTGTGAGGTATGCTAATGATATTTTGATTGGGATGGCAGTAAATCTGTGTAAAAATTTTGGGAGTTTAACCAGCTTCACTATATTGGTTCTTCCTTCCCATGAACAAGGTATACTGTTCCATGTTTTGGTAGTCTCTTTGGTCTCCTTTTTCAGAGTACTGTAATTTTCAGTGTTTAGATCTTCTACTTTCTTTGTTAGAATGATTCTTGACTATTTTTTCTTTTTTCTTTTTTGGATGTTACTGTAAAGGGTGAGTTTGTTGTTTATGTATAGGAATTCTATTGAATTTTGAGTGTTGACTTTGTATCTAGCTACCCTACTGAATTTGGTTACTAAATTTAAAAGACTTTTGGTGGAGTTTTCAGGGTCTTTTATGTAGAGCGTCTTGTCATCTGCAAATAATAATTTAACTTCTTCTTTTTCTATCTTTATTCCTTTTATTTCATTTTCTTAATTGCCTTTGCTAATTTTTCTAGAATTATATTGAATAAGAATGATGATAGTGAATATTCTCCACTTCTTCCTGATTTTAGAGTGAAAGCTTTTCATTTTTGACCATTTAGTGTGATGCTGGATTTTGGTTGCATAGATGGCTTTTATCAGATTGAGTAAAGATTATTTATTCCAATTTTCTGTAGGTTTTTTCCATAAATTGGTGTTGGAGATGTCAAATGCTTTTTTTGCATCTATTGAGATGATCATGTGACATTTTTGTCTTTGGCTCAATTGGTATGGTGTATTGTATTTATTGATCTGCATATACTGAACCATCCCTGCATCCTTGGGATGAATCCTACTTGGTCATGGTGTATAATCTCCTTGATGATTTGTTGCATTCTGTTTGCCACTATCTTTCTGAGGATTTTTGTGTCGATGTTTATTGAGGAGGTTGGCCTATAGTTTTCTTTTATAGTTGGACCTTTCTCTGGTTTTGGTGCCAGGGTAATACTTGCTTCCAGGAATGATTTTGGGAGTATTTCTTCCCTTTCAAATTAATTAAAGTGTTTCAGCATTGGTAATATTAGATCTTATCTAAATTTCCTATAGAATGTTTCAGTTAATCCATGAAGACCTGGGCTTGTTAAATTTTTAATTACATTTGCAATTTCATTGATGGATACTGGGTTATTTAGAATTTTTGTATCTTTATTTAGTTTTGACAATTCATATGTATTGAGAAATTCGTTCCTTTCTTCTGTGTTTTCCATCTTATTAGGGTTCAGGTTCTCAAAGTAGGAATTGATGATCTTCTCGATTTCCTCAGGGTCCATTGTGATTTCACCCTTTTCATTCCTAATTGCATGAATTTGAGTCTTTTCTTTCCTCCTTTTGATAAGTTTGGCTAAGAGTTCATCAATTTCATTTAAATTTTCAAAGCACCAACTCTTTGATTCATTGATTCTTTGCATTTTCTTAGTCTCCATTGCATTAATTTTTGCTCTTTATAATTTCCTCCCTCATATGAGCTTATGTTTGATTTGTTCTTCTTTGTCTAGAAGTTTGAGGTTCAACATCAAGTTGTTTATTTGAGCCTGATTGGTTTCCTGATGTGAGAATTTACCAGTATACTTTCATCCTAGGACTGCTTTCATTGTGTCCCAGAAGTTCTGGTGTGTTATATCAGTGTTACCATTTAATTGTAGATACTGCTTAAATTCTCTTTAATTTAATCTGAGACCAGTTGGTTGTTTTGGAGGGTATTATTTAGTTTCAAAGTGTTTATGTAGTTTTTGTGCATTTTTTGCCATTGATTTCCATTTTCATTACCGTGTGATCAGATAATATGCATGGGATAATTTCAGTTTCTCTGAATTAACTTAAGCATGTTCTTTGGGCTAGTATGTGGTCTATTTTGGAAATGATCCATATATACCTGAGAATAATGCGTGTTCTGATGTAGAATGGAATACTCTGTAGATATGTACTAAGTCCATTTGTTCACAGGTTTGGTTTATTTCTGATATTTCTTTGTTGATTTCTTGTGTAGTTGACCTATTGGTGTCAGTTGGGTAATAAGGTCCCCATTACAAGTGTGTTAGTGTTTATTTGATTTTTCATTTCCATTAATTTCTTTTTGTATTTGGTTACACTGGTAATTGGTGCATATATATTTTATGATATCTCTTCTTCTAGAGGTTTTTACTTGACAAGTGTAAAGTGACTTTCTTTGTCTTCTTTGAACAATCTTGGCTTGAAGTCCATGTTGTCCATATATAGACTAGCTATTCTTTCTTTTTTCTAGGTTGCTATTGCATGGATTAATTTCATTCTTTGACTTTTAGTCTGTGAATTCCTTTTTGAGTTAAAGATGTTTCTTCTATGCCCCATATTGTTCGATCTTTCTTCTTCATCCATTCTGCCAGTTTGTTTCTTTTGATCGGTAAATTGAGATCATTTACATTGATGGTTATAATTGATATGTATTGGCTTACCCTTCTCATATTTTCCCGTTGATGGTCCTCTATCTTAGTTCACTGTTGAACTGCTTTCCCTATCTGGTGGCTTTTTTCTATCAGTGTTCTTAGAATTGTAGTCTTCAGTATCTCTTTCTAAAATATCCTGCAGTGCATTTTGGAGAGCTGGTTTTGGTGGTGATGAGTTTAATTGTTCTTTGTCATGGAAGTGTCTTATTTCTCCATTGATTTTGAAAACTAGTGTGTAGGGTACATCAATCTGGTTGGAGATTATTTTTAGGGCATGAAATACCTCACCACGCTCTCCTTTATAGGTGATTTCTTTCTTTTGTCTAACTTATTTTAATATTCTGTTCTTATGCTGAATTTCTGAAGTCTTGGTTATGATATGTCTTGATTTATTTTGGAATGACTTTGGAATTTTATATGCTTCACCTATTTATATGTCAGAGTTTTTTTTTATCCATGTTTGGAGCATTTTCTGTTATTATTTCTGTGAAAAGATTTTTAAATTGTATTCATGCTATCTCCTGCTTACTCACTGACTAATTTTATGTTGTTCTTCTTTGCCTCAACTTGCAGCTACTGGATTTTTATGGTCCCTTGCTGTTTTTAAGATATCTTTTTTCTGTGGTTGTCAGAAAATCCTGTCTTCTAGATTTGATATTCTAACCTCATCTTTGTTCAATCTGTTGTGTATATTTTCAGTGCAATTTTTAATCTGGATTTCTCTTTGGATCTGTTTCATGGATTGAATTTCATTCCTCTGTTAGGTATTCATGATTTCCATCATTTTCATTAGCCCCCTCTATTTTTAAAAATCTGTGTCTATTCTAATGTCTTTCATGTTGATTGTCATTTTTTTACCTGAGAGGTTATTTTTTTTTTCTATAGCCTCATCCATTATTTTTTCACTCCTGAAAAAGTATGGACTAAAACTGTCAAGTATGCACTGAAACTTTCACTTTTCATTTCACAAACTTCCAGAGGGTGACTTCCAATGTCTTCTATCTCATTGTGTTCTGGACTTGATGGCTAAGGACTGACATTACATTTTGCTTTTGTGTCTTATCATTTTCTATTTTTTATTTTGTTATCTATGTTGATGCTTGTAGATTTCTGATGGTTGATAGCGTTCTCACTAGTATCATGGCTGTCCTAGGGGACTGGGGCTGGTTTTCAGCTGACAGTGTTCTGAATGTCCACTTCTCCTTACCATGACTGCCTCTATGGTGATCTCCCAGTTGCTTTGATGCCCTCAGGTAGGAAAAGCCTGGGGTTGCTCCCAGAGCTGTGTATAGTTGTCTCCTTGTAGACCTTGCATAGATTCCTCTGTTCCACACCTCAACCCCTCTTATCTTCTGGCCTTAGGGTGGTGGGACTGCCCTTGTCCTGCTGCAGACCCAGGCTTGTTACCTGCTTGTTGTTTCATTAAGGCCAACCTACTGATTGCAGACCAGGGGGATGCTTTCAATCCTTTGGATTTAGGGCTAAGACTGGCTTTTGGTAGCTGCCAGAGCAGAGTCTAGGTGGTCCCAGCTCATACCTCTCACCAGAATTCCACTTGGTATGCTTCCCACCTCTTAGTAGTGGCTGAATGGCTCTTCCTTCATTCCACTCCAGGATTTTGGCAGTGAAGCAAGCTGGGACTATTCTGCTGCTACAGTTTGCCCCAAGCCCTTTGAAATAAAATGGTTGGCCTAGCTACCCACTTCTGTTCCATGTGTCTGTGTGCTAGTTCACTTTATTCACCAATCACTGGCTCTGCATGGCCTCACCTTGGAGCCAGCCAAGTATGGACTGAAATCTTCACAGTGTGAGTTAAATAAACCTTTCCTTCCTTAATATTGGGCGTCAGGTATTTTGTCTTAGCAATGAGAGAAAAATAATAAAGACACTCGGGAAACATTGTCTCGTATTCTCACTGCTGCTTCAGACTTTTTCCCTATGGCCAAGTGGTTGGTCCCATCTAATATTTGATATATACATTGATTGCTGTACTTCTCCTGTTAGCACTTTTGCTGTGTCCCCAAACTTTTGATATATTGTGTTCTGTTTTAATTAAAGATATTTTAAAGTTCTATTTTAATTTCTTCAGTTAACCACTGGTTAACAGCATGTTGTTCAATTTCCTTGTATTTTTATATTTACATTATTCTTATCATTAATTTCATCTTTTTCTGTTGTAATTAGAAAAGATAGTGATATAATATCAATTAAAATTAAGAGATGATATTTAGCCTAACATATGCTTTATCCTAGAGAATATTCCATGTGCTCTTTATGAGAATTTATATTTTCCTGCTGTTGGATGAAATGTTCTATGAATATCTGTTAAGTCTATTTGCTCTGTAGTGTATTTCAACTCTGATATATTTTTGTTGATTTTTCTATCAGTATAATCTTTCTGTTGCTGAAAGGTGAGTGTTGAAGTTCCTAACTGTGATTGTATTAGAATTTTCTCTCTTTTTATTTTAGTAAATTTTTATATGTTGGAGTGTTCCAGTCCTAGAGGAAAATATATTTACAATTGTTATAGCTTCTTGCTGAATTGATCCATATATCAATATATAACAACGTTCTTCTCTCTTTAAAGATTTTTAAAATTTATTTTTAAATATAAATATTTAAAAATAAAAGATAAATATAACAATGAAACTGAGCTTCAAAACAAAGTTAGTGGAACAGTTACAATAGTTGATATATTGCTTATTGTTGTCTTCATGGTGGAGGATATAGGCATGATATCTTGTCCATACAATATTAGCACAAAAGTTTCTTTTTAATGAGCTAAGACAAATTAGCTGTATAACTGTCATAACTATCTTGTGTATACATATATTTTTTTCCTTTTCCACTTTCTTCCTTTCCTCTTTCCCCCAATCTGTTTCATATAATATAAGTGTAGTTACACCTGCTCACTTTTCATATCCATTTACACAGTTATTTTTTCCAACCCTTCATTTTTATTCTATGTATATATTTACTATTGAAGTAAGTTTCTTATAGGTAGCATATAGTTGGGACTTGTTTTTAATCCATTCAAACAGCTTGTCTTTTAATTTGGTGAATGTCTGTTTAGAGTTGAGTTTTTTTTATAAATATTAAATTCCTTCTGTCATTTTAATTGTTTTCTGATCATTTTGTATATTCTTTATTTTTTGCTGACTTTATTATTGAACCTTCTTGTTTGACTATTTTTGGTCATAATAGTTTGATTGTCTTGCTTCTATTTTGTCTATCTGTTCTACTGGTGAATTTTATACATTTATGTGTTTTCACAACTATAGTTATCCTGTTGTATCTAGTGTAATAATTCCTTAAATGTTTCTTCTGGTAGTGGTGAATTTCTTCTGTTTCTGTTTGGGGAAAACTTTACTTCTTCCTTATTTCTGAAGGATAGTCTTGCTACCTGTAGTATTCTTGATTAGTAAGTTTTTCTTTTCCTTTCACTTTTTCTTTTTGTTTAAGTACTTTGCATACATCAAGCCATTCTCTTTTGGCCTATGAAGTTTCTGTTGAGAAATCTGCTGTTAATCTGATAGAAATCTGAATATTTGTGACTTGATATTTTTCTTTTATTTTAGAATTCTCTTTGTCATATACTTTTGACATTTTGAATATAATATGCCTAGGTGAAGCTCAGTTTTAGATGTATCTATTTGGGATAGTTTGGGATTTATTGATCTAGACATCAATATCTCTTTTAGACTTAAACAATTTTCAGCTATTATTTTGTTAAAAACACTTTCAATGGCTTTCTCCTTTTATTCTTCTGGAATTCCCATAATGTAAGTATTTGTTTTCTTAATTGTGCCCCATATGTCTCATAGTTTTTCTTCTCTTTCTTTTGTCTTTTTTCGTTGGTTTATTTCAAAAGAGCTATCCTCAAATTTAAAATTCATTCTTCTGCTTGATGTAGTCTGCTGTGGAAGATCTGAGCTGTGTTTTTTATTTCACTGTTGAAAGATTTTTGCTTGATTCATTGGAGTGTCTTCTGTCTTATTCTTTATTTCTCATCTATATAATGCAATTTTTTTAATCATTTCATTGTATTGTCAATCTCTGTTCTTTAGTATCCCACTGAGTATACTTAGGATCTTTATTTTTAATTCTCTAGGAATTTTATGAAATTTCTTTAGATTGGAATTCATTTCTTGGGAATTATCATGTTCTTTTGAGATGACTAGGGTTTGTGCATATGAATTTTAGAGAGACATAAACATTAGGGCCACACCACACCTTCAGGAACTTTATAAATCCTTGATTACTCTCTCATATGTTTACTCTTTCTTCCAGCTAGCCATGCAGCTCAGTTCGAGCCCTTACAGCCTACTTCGCAGAAAAATATTCAGTCCTGGGCAAGCAATCATAATTGTTGCACCTATTTGTAACCTGGCCACCTGTTTCTTATCCTTCAGGTCTCAGTTTAAATGTCTTCTAAGGTCTTGCTACTCAGAGTATGGTTCTTGGCCTAAAACCCCAAATCTTCTGAACTAATTACAGTTTAACACAACTCCTAGGCCATATGGGTGGACAATTTAGGTTGCTTAAGTTCAGGAAGCTTTTACTTCCCAATAGACTACAAATTCTTGAAGGTGGGGTCTGTGTGTTTTATCTCTTAATATTCTGAGCTCTGAGTATAGTATCAGACAAAGTGTAAAGGCTTAAAAACTTTCATGGTGAAGACATGAAAAACATAGAAAGAATATATAAGTAAAAATAGACTGTGGCAAGTGCACATGGGACCTAGTCCTGAAGCTCTGTTGCTCATCTGAATTCACCTGATGCATCTCAAGACGTTCTCACCTTCTCTCCTCAAGTCCTGGAATGCCTTCTTCTCTGCCTGATAGCATTGTAATTATGAGAGTTCTGAAACTTCAGTGGGTATCACAATCCCTGGCAAGGCTGCTTAACACAGACCAGTGGGTACTACCCTCATAGATACTGATTCAGTTGGTCTCAGATGGAACTTGAGATTTAGCATTTATTACAAGTCTCCAAGTTGCACTGCTGCTGCTGGTGTAGCAACATTTTAGGATCCACTTTCCAGTGAAGTAGCTTAGCTGCTTAAATGTATGACCTACGACTATGGAGGAGATAATGTTCCTGGGTGCTCTCAGTATGTGAGGGACATAATAATTAGATAGATGCTTCTGCTTCCTAAACTTCCCGAGGGATGATTCTGAAATGTGTCCCAGCTGTTGCCCAGAGTGTCCCTAGTGAGCCCCATTCCCTCCCTGGTGTCCCTTTTCTTAGCTTCTCTCTTTGCTCCATCTCCTCACTTGTATTTTGTGGGATTTCCTCAAACATAACCTATTCACCCAAGTCCTTGTTTCAGAGGAACCCAAATTAAGTCAATATCTTGTGTACAAATCCTTGTAGGTCTCTGTCTTGGTTACTTTTCTCTCATTGCTGAGGCAAAATACCCAATGCCCAAAATGAAGGAAGGAAAGGTTTATTTACCTTACAGTTTGTGGAGGTTTAAGTCCATACCTGGCTGGTCCTAAGGCAGATTAGCATAAGGCAGAGGGCAACAGTTCATGGCAGCAGAGCACAGCAAAAACAATCAGAGCAAAAAGGGAGGAATGGCGGCAAGCAGCCTCTTCCTCTCCCTTACACATGCAAACTATCTGCCCAGGGTGGGTGTAGCACTCACACCCTATCAATCAGAACTCTAAAAGCGCACCACATGACTACATGAGGCTTTGGGGAGACACCCAGACACAAACCATAACAGTCTCCAAACCCTAATCAGTGATTTTCTCCAGTAAGTTTTCACACTAACTTGGAGGGAGCTCAGAGAAGTACAAACCATTCAGTTGAAACAAAGAAAAGTGAGTGAATGTACTAACAACATTATCAATTCCCTTTTTGAGCATTCATAAAATAATATTTTTAATTTGTTGCATAAATATGTGTTTGATGTCTATTTTTCCTCCTGTGCTTTGAGGGCTGGGTCTTTCTTCTTCACTATCATCTCCTCTGAACCTAAAAGGATACACAGCACAAAATGGTCACTTACTGAACATTTTGGAGTAAATGACCTAGTGAGTAAGTCTTTGTATTTTACTTAATATACCATATTAACATAAGTTTCCATTTTATTCTCCAAGTCCAGGAAAGTTAGAATAATTGTTTTTATTACTTTTGTGGGATTTATCAAGCACTTTTCTCTAAGGGCTGTGACAAGATAGTGCTTCTCAAGTTCTCAAATTTCAATGTGCATTCAGATGACCTTGAACTCTTGTTAAATTGCAGATTCTGGTATAGTCTGTCTTGTGTAGAACTTGAGGTGATGTGTTTCTAACCAGTTCTTAAGTAATGCTTAAAATGCTTGTCTGGAGACCATATTTTAGAAGAAAGGAAGTAGGGTAGAGGTTTTCCACTTTGATTTCATATTGTAATTCCTCGAACCTTTAAGAATACTGACACCTGGGTTCCATTACCAAAGACTTTTAGTTGTGTCACGTTCTTTGAAAACTTCCCAGTTGAGTCTAATATTTGCCCCACTGATCCAGAATAATGGTTCTAACACCCTGCTGTGCATCAGACTCCCTTGGAGTATTTGTTAAAACAGATTTCTGGGCTCCCACCCCTGACTGTCTGATTCAGTCTGAAGTGGGGCCTAAGAATTTGCATCTGTAAATATTCTCAGGTGTTACTGATGCTGTTGGGACAGAAGCCACATCAAGAGTTGCTAGTCTAGAACAAAGATGGACATGTAAATAGATGACTTGCAGTAAATGGTGGATATTCAACAACAGAACCATGCATAGTCCTTAGCAGGAAGGAGGGTTCTGGATCAGAAAGGGCTTCATGGAGAAGGTGATGTCTGAGTTGGTTTAGAAGGACACTGTGGTTGGAGGAGTCACGATATAATTTTAGCCAAAGAAAAACTGTATGAAGTTCCACAAGGATGAAGTCACAGGTGCACTGGGGGCCTCCATGAAGTTTGATATTATGAGAGCGCACATTCATCAAGGCAGTTGCTGTAGGACACAAGGCTTGATCAGCAGGCCGAGAGCAAGCCAAGAGAGGCATTGCATGCCATTCTTACTTTCTTCTTAAAGAAATGGGGACCCTGTGAAAGCCAGGGCCAAGGTGACCTTGAGAACAGCTTCTATGACTGTGACAGTATATACAAAAAACAAAACAGTGTATCCAGAAATATTTGGGCCATGTTTTGATGGCAATACTGACATAAATGTAGGCAGTGGGGGCTGTAATGGTTTGTACCTAGATGTCGCCCCAAAGCCTCATGCAGTCATGGAGGTGGCTGCATCTAGAGTTTGTGACTGACTCATTGTCTAGTGCTGGGATTATTGGCGTGAGTCCTACACCCACCCTAGGTGGGCAGCCTAGGTACAGTATAACGGACAGAAAGAGGCTTTTCTTGCCCGCCCCTCCCTTTTGCTCTTGTTGCTTTTGCTATTTTATGCCATCATGAACTGTTGCCCCCTGCTATGTTCCAGCCAAGTAAGGACTGAGACTTTCACAAACTGCGAGCTAAGTAAACCTTTCCTTCCTTAATTCTAGACATTGGGTATTTTGTGCCAGCAATGAGAGAAAAGTAACCAAGACAGGGGCCTTAAGAATGTAGAGCAGAGCAATGGGTATGGGGGTACACGCCTATAATCCCAGCACCTCGGGAGGCTGAGGCAAGAGGATCACTGCAAGTTCGAGACCAGGCTGGGCTACAGTGTGAGCTCAAGGCCAGCCTCAACTGCATAGCGAGACCCTGTCTCAAAATGACCAAAAAAAAAAAAGAATGCAGAGCAATGGACAGCATCCTGAGGTGTTGGTCTGCCAACAGCATCAGTCTGATGTTGGAGGTGGGGTCAGGGAATGTTGACTCCTGTAACCTAACTGATGGCAGCACTAAATAAACATGGAAAAGGTATATATGTGTGTGTGTGTGTGTGTATATATGTGTGTGTGTGTGTGTGTGTGTGTGTGTGTGTGTGTGTATACACACACACATATCCCTTACCTTAGGAGAGGGCTCTAAGATGGTAATTTAAATAATAGGAATGATCAGGTGTGCAGAGAAGGTAGTCAGAAAGGAAAGATCCAGTTTATATGTATCATTGGTGCATAAAAATAGCCCCAAATTTAAGGCTCCTGAGAATAACAATCTATTTGGTCATAAGTCTACCCACTGGGTAGGAGAGTAGGCAGAGCTTACCTCTGTTCCACATGGTTTCAGATGGGGCAATCTGACAGGAGAGAGAGGAACTGCTTCCACAGATCCTGGGGCTTTTAGAAGTACAGCTCACTTATGCAGCTGGCAGGTCAGCTGGGAGCTCTGCTGGGTCTCTGGGCCCGTATTTCCATTGTTTTCTCACATGCGACTTTCTGGGGTCCGTCGAGTTTCCTAGGATGGTGTTTTCTTAGGATGGAGTGAGCATCCCAAGGAAACCACCAGGGAACTGCATCAGGATTTATCATCTACCCTTAGATTTCAGAACATTACCTCTTGCCATTCACAAGCTTTGCCCTTCTTAAGGAGGGAGACATGGGCTCTTGCCTCCATGCTCAGGGTGCAGAGCTCCGAGGAGTGCAGAGTCCCAGCCCTGGGCCTGCAGCCTCTAGCAGTGCCCAAGGGAGGCATCTGTACTGCAGATCAGGGCATAGAGTTCTCGGAACCAGACTGGCTGCTCCAGCTGCTGGTGTTCAGGGAACTGTCCCAGCCCTCAGCTGCAGTGTGACATCTCCTCGTGCCTCCTCGCCAAGTCCACTCCACACAATGTGTCAAGGCTGAGTTCCAGAGAGACACCATGGAGGCAGGTGCGGGGGTTTATGAAGTGGTGTGTACACAGTCCTCACACTCTAATCACTGGCAGGGCTTTGCAGGGAGAGCATTTTCCTAGGACATGGCAAACATGCTCTGACAACAGCTAGGCGATGGCTGGCAGACAGGCACTCGGAGAGAGCAGCTCAGTTCATTGCCTTCCTGCGCCATGCCTCGGCTTGGAGAGCACGCTGGAAACACCTTCCGAAGTCCCATTAACCTTCTGGGCCGGGACACAGGCCCTTAGGCCATCTGCTCGTGGGAGCAGATTGAAGAACAGCTTCTGTTCGCATTTGTCAGTTCTGTATAGCAAGGGAATGTCAACATGGCTCCTTTGGAACAAATGAAAACCTGCAGCACCTTCTGCTTGCTGATACAGGAAGACCATCAGTCACTTATGGGCTCTTGGGTCCTACAGATAGAGGCCCTCCAGAATTGAGCATCTTACTTTCTGTACCCATTTATCCCATGAAAACTTGTTGAGCTGTGATGCTTTGCCAGGCACTGGGGTTCCCCGGGCTAGCAGGCCACCTCCCTTCCCAGGCAAAGCTAGATGGAAATGGGGAAAGCCAGCGTCAGAGTAATGGAATCGAGTTGGTGGGATCCAGCCTCTCCAGGCTGTCCCGAGTTTGCAGGCACATGTCCTTGGGCTCTGCAGTTGCAGCTGTGAACAGAGGCCTGGCAAAAGCACGGGTTGAAGCTCCTTGGCCTGTGAAGTAACACCCTGAGGAAGCCAGCCCTGCCCAGCCTCCAGTTGACTGAGGATGCAGAACCCAGTGCCAGCTTACTGGATAGCAACCTCTTGGGCAAGAAGCCAGGGCTTTTGCTGCCCCTACTGATGATTCACATTTCTGTATTATGTTATACCTTTCAGAGTCCCTAAATGGGCCAAGGGCCAGAATGACCCCTGAATGAGTGCTACGGACAATTTCAAGGCCAAAGAGTCAGTGCTGCAAGCCTCAGCCCAGTGCCCTGGACTCCCGAAGCTGGTGGCTACTTGTACTCATTCGCCTGTGCCTGCTTCTCCCATTTCAGAGTGCTGCCCTCATCTTGGGACCTCATTAAAACACTAGATGTGATTCCAGAGGGTTCTGTGCTGGAGTCTGGGATTCAGTGTTTCTAAGGAGCATCCAGGAGATGCTGCTCCAGAGGTTATACTCAGATCAGCGAGGGTCAAGAGCAGGGCCTACCAATTAGCCCTGGCTTCTTGCCCAAGAGGTCGCTGTCCAGGAAGCTGGTGCTGGGCTCTGTGTCCTCAGTAGGCTTGAGGCTGGGGAGGGCTGGCTCCCTCAGAGTGTTATTTCACAGGCCGAGGAGCTTCAGCCCGTGCCTTTGCCAGGCCTCTGTTCGCAGCTGCAACTGCAGAGCACACACACGGGCACACCCATTGGTATTGTCTGTGGCTGCACAGTGGCAGAGTCCACCAGTTTCAGTGGAGACACAAAGCCTAAAATACTTACTTTTCTTGCCTCTTACAAAGTTTTCGGACAGACCCCCTGATCTACAGTTTAGCAAGGCTGCTGATTCAAATTGCCTAGGAAATTCTCAAACACAGGCTAGTTAGCCGCATTCTGTGGTGATTCTGATGTAATTGCGGTAGGGTGCAGCGTGGGCGTGGAGATGTTCGAAGGCTCCCAGGCAGTGGGAATGGGAACGGGCTGCAGGCCACAGTGGGTTAACTGGGGCACCGCTCCGTGTCCTCGCTGCCTCCTCTCCTTGCCTCCGCCCCTGTTCAGCCCTGTGACTTTCATTTTTAGATCTGGAATTTGCAGCTGATTCCTGCAGCTGCGTTGGGAACAGATTTTAAGGAGAAAGTTAGAATGCGCAGCTGAGAGCTGCAGCTCCCCCACCTCCAGCACATTTATATGCAAATAGCCAAGAGCCTTGGTTTTGCAGCCACTAAAATTGAATCAGAATCCAGAGATCTTTGTTGTTTAACCTTCCGTAGTTTTCCCTTTTGCATTTCTGTGCACACCTCTCCTGTCTTTTGTTTTCCCCTGTATCCTCCAGTGCACGGTCAGCCTTTTGCTGCCTCCTTATTAATCAAAGCAGATTAAGCCTCATTTTCTTATAGCTTTATTTGCGGGGAGTCGATGGTATTTAGTGTCTGCCGATTTCCGCAGGGAGGGCAGCATGCTACTGTGTAGGAACAGGAGAAAAGTATTTGTCAGCCAGAGCTGACAGTGGAGGTAGTTGTCCAAGATGGAGGTGATTCTGAGATGCTACCCAGTCTCCTTCCTTTTCCCACTAGGGCAGGAAGGGTTTGGGAACAACAGTTACCTGTCTTAGTCTTGATCCCTTCCAGGACGGAGACTCAAATTCTAGAAAATTTAGAATTGGCTTCATGGCTTTTATAAAAAGCCTACAGAGAGGCCCCGTCCCCAACATGTTGCAATGAGTCTGGGCTTTGGCTTAGGGAATGGTGGTTGTTCACATTTTATTTGGAAGTAATTCAGACCTTTAAGAAAAATGCAAAAAGACTAAGAAATATTAATTTGGATCTTTCAGGCAGCTCTCCCATATGTTCATCACTGACATGACAGTATCATGATCAGAATCAAGGAATTAGTTGATACCTGTTCTACAGATAGTAATTATTGGCAAGTTTTGCCAATTGTTGCACTGGCGTTCTTTTCCAGCACCCCATGTTGTAGGTAGTTGTTGTATCTTAGACTCCTTTAACTTGGGATAATTGCTCAGTCTGTCTATCAGGCCCTTGATGTGCTGGAAGAATTCCGGCTAGTTGAGGTGTAGATCGCCCCTCCATTTGGTTGTGGAGAGCGTGCCTTGTGTGATTCTAGTGAGCAGCTTGAGTTGAAAACACTGGTCCTAGACACCGTAGGACAAGACCATTCAGTTAGTGAAATGTCTCTTAAGGCCAGGAGAAGCTGACACAGGGCTCCACAGGGGTACAGAGACCGACAGACCCTCCGTCCAGCTCTAGTTTCTCCCTCCCTCCATCCTCCCTTGCATCTCTCCTCTGTAGCCTCTTTTCCTCTTTCTACCTCTCTGTTCAGGCCTGAAGTTAGAAACTCCCGTCATTTGGCAACAGTCCAACTCCCTCATGCCACCACGATCATGTCTCTCTTCTGTAGAAAATCAGAGGTCGGTGACTGAGTACAGACCCATCGCACTGTGTGGCTCTCCATGCTAGGCCTGCTCTTGCTCCAAGCTTCCCCTTACTGAGCATGGCGGTTCTCAGGCCTGTGCATTTGCTACTGCCTCTGCCCGATGCTCCTCTTTCAGATGCCCACACAGAGAGCAATAGTAGTGTCCTCATTCCTTTTAGGTCTTTTGTTTTTGAGACAGGATCTTGTTAAGTTGCCCTGGCTGGGCCTTGAAGTTGCCATCCTCCTGTCTCAGCCTCCTGAGTAGCTGACATTACAGGTATATGTCACCACGCTGGGCTCCTCTCAGCTGTTTATTCCCACCCTTGCCAATCTTTCCGCCCACTGTCTTCTTATTTTCCTGCCCCCTGTTGCATAAGTAGGGAAATTGTGCCTGTTTTGCTTTCCCTTATCTCTCAAGAAATGAGGGCAGTGGCTTATATAAAGCAAAGGCCCATATATATATGTTGAGTAAGTGAAAGAAATAGTAATTACTGAGATGTTGCTGACCAGTTAATAATTGACTGAGAGGAGATCCAACTTATAACAGATGGAAATTATTTCAGGCTCTTTCTTTACTAGTTGTCCAGCTTCCTATTACATAAATTACCATTCCCTTTCTGGAACTTCTCACGTTCCTAGTTAATCCATTTGTGTGTACGTATGTACGTATGTACGTATGTACGTATGTATGTATCTATTTTTTTTCAGTACTGGGACTTGAACCCAGGGCCATCACACTGAGCTATGTCCCCAGCACATTTTCTATTTTGAGACGGGACCTTTCTAAGTTACTAAGTTGCCCAGGGATGGGCTTAAACTTGTGATCCATCTGCCTCAGCCTCCGAGAGTGCTGAGATGACAGGCCTTCATTGTCATCCAAGGCTCATCCGTTTCTTTGTGCAGGAAAGATAGCTCTTGGGATGAGCCAGCCAATAAATTTCTCTCTCCTCTACAGGAGTGAATCAAACTCACAAATCTTCTCTTTTATCCTTGTAACAGTTAAAGGTTGTAATGAAAGTTTGAGTATCCAGTGTGATCCTGGGAATCTTCCTTTGGTGATTTCTCAAAGTGAAATGTTTCTGCTGGCTTCTTACAGGAAGGAAAAAAAAATATTTTCTGCAATACAAAAACAACCACCATTATTCTGTTCCTCTTTCTTTTCCTTTCCCTCTTTCCTTTCCTTTCCTTTCCTTTTCACTTACTTCCTTTCCACCCAACTGGGGATTGAACCTAGGACTTCACAAATGAGAGGCAATATTCTCATTTCTGATACAGGGCCTTGCCCAGGTGTCTCCTACTTTTGATGCACTTGCTTCAGGTGCCCCAGTAACTGTTGTATGCCAGGTAATGTGAGCACATGTGTGTGTATGAAACTAATCTTCATTAATCCTTATTGGTAAATAATTTTCATGATTTCATAGGGACGAGGACTGAGACTGACGTTTTAAGGCAGGCAGTAAACTACAGAGCTGAGATTTACACCCTTGCTTTCTTATTTTTATTTTTTGGGGGTATAGCTGAAGAATTGCATTTTGTTTCTCTTTTCTAATCCAATTAGGAGCTTTCAAAATTATTAAACTTCGAGCGTTTTCATATGGAAAGAATTATTCAAAAGTTCATTATTCATGGTGTCATAAATACTTCAGACCAAAGTAAAAGATGCTTTAATGGAATCCCATGAAGAATATATCCCAATCTATGACATTGTATAGAATTAATGTTTTTAGCAGCGCATAAGGCTACACTCCTTAAAGTTTTTGTTAAGTCTGAACAATTTTCTCTTCCTCACCAATTAATGAGTCATAGGTGATAGTTTATAGCCCCATCTTTCATATTTTTGTTAACATGTATAAAAATTATAGTAACCTTTCTTAACAAAGTTGGCAATGTTTAAAAATATTTGGGAACAGGGATGATATTGCTGTGATGTGGGATTTTATAAACAGTCTCATGTGGGTTAACAATTTAGCTTCAACACTGGATTCCTTCTTTTGTCCAAAATAGCATCATAAAAACCAGCAATACGTATATCTATATATAAAATGTAGACTATCTCTAATCTTTTTCCTTTACATGGTAATTATGCCATATAAAAAGAAAATACTGTTGATGGGCCAAGGAGGAAAGTGATTTGGGCAAATGACCTTGTTGGCTATGCATTAACTTCGAAAGACCAGGTGAATGTCAACTTTAGCCAGGAAAGCAATATTAAAGAGTTTCTACAAAGCTTATATGAAGCAAAGGCCCATATATATATGTGGGATTTGCATATTTTGTTCTTCAGGAAACCCTGGCTTTTTGATGCTCCGACCAGTGTTGTTCATACTGTTCGGTGTTTGCATAGCTGCCTATAACCCACCAGAAATAGGGGGAAGCTGGAAACTTGAGGGCGATACAGGTTTTAGTTGCTTTGGGGACTGAAAGAGCCTGACAAAAACTAGGACATAGCTGCGTGGCTTAAATATTCTTCCAGTCTGTTTATCCTTCCTGCCTTCAAGGGAATACACCTGCCAATCATTTCAGTGCAACATGATTGTTCTCAAAGTGTTATCTCTGGGGCCAAAATAACAACTGCCTCACCAAGAAGTTGCTAAAGTGTAAAATCCCAGCTTCTTACCTGTGGTTTCCTGAGTGAGAAATTCTGCTGCGGTCCTAGGCCTGTGATTTATGAAGGCCTCCGGGTGATGGAAATGCCAGGCCAAGTTTAAGACCCTAAGCAGTGGTTAGGATTCTAACTTTTGGCTCCAGACTTCTCAGGTTCAGAGGCAGCCCTGCTCCTTATTGAATATACGGCTTTCTGCAAATGTGTTTCTTGGTATCTTAGTTTGCTGATATGTAAATTTGGGTTAAATATGGTCCCAGTCTCATGGTTGTCAAGATTGAGCTAACATATATAAAATTATCTGAACAATGAAGAATGCTATTTAACATTAGGTGTTACACCGTCTCTTTCTATTCTATGCTCTTCTATTTTCTAAACCTCACAAGCAAAGCCCAGTATTTGCTTGCCTCTTGCCCATCTGCATCCTTGAGCAAGAGCTCAGCATCTCTGACGATGCAGCTGTGGCAGGCATTTCCGGGCCAGGCTGCCAGTGAGAGCGGAGCTGTATGAGGCCAACTGTGCTATCAGGTGAAATGGAACAAAAGACATTTTACTATGGTTCGGAGAGAACCCGGACCTCTGCTGTGGCAGCAGGAGGCATTTGATAACGAAATGCTATGTTCCTATGTTTTGGACTCTGCAGATAGAGACTCCCGTGGACCAGCTCTCTTGAGCCCTTCAGCACTTGTTTGCGAAGTGGATGATTGCATAAAGAGGATGCTCACCCAGGACACAGTGACATTTACCTAGCTTTTGCCTCCTGACTCACCGTGCAGAACCAAGTGGCTCAGACATGAGATTGATGGGGCTGGAGCCTGAGGCAGTCAAGAAAAGGCTTTGGAGCAGAATATGTGGAAACAGATTGTTATTCAGACCACAGCCTAGGCTTGTTGGGAGCCGGGATGAGTAGGGATGCTGTTTTTCTCTGGAACATTTCAAGAAGCTGCATTTATAGCAGATGGCCTTTCCCCTTAATGTCGCAGCTCAGCTGGGTTTGCGAAACTTGATTGGTCTGTTTTTTTTTTTTTTCCTGGGTGTTTAGCAAGAGAGATTTGGGGGAAAAAAGGGCTCTCTATATGTACAAAGTATGATAAAGCTATTTTAAGGTTTATCTGAAATAGTAACAATAAGTAGTAGCTGCAAATCATTTGAAAATAAGAGTAGAGGCACTGAATTTGCTTTACTAGACATCAGTGATTATGTTAAACTACACTAATTAATATGGCAGCACTAGAAAAGAGTGGAAGGATAGCGAAGAAGATAGACCCTTGTAGAAATGTAAAATAAGTATGTGTTAAAGAAAAACAAACTCAGGGCAAAGCAATATGGATATGGCATCATTATTGTGTCATTGTTATTACATTGGCGCTAGAACTATTTTGAAAGCTACTCAGTCAAGCTAGTCTCACTAAATATCAAATGCCAAAATAAGTTCAAGGCCCATTAAATGTGCCAGTGGAAAATGGAATCCTATACAGGTAGTAAAGTAAATGAAAGGAAAGGAAAACAAGGTGAACATCTGGAACATTTTCCTATCTCTAGACAGAGAAAGGCTTTTGAAATTCAAAGGCAATACCTTTTGGGACATAGAAAAATAAGAAATATTTGCCTTCCTGTGGACTGAATTTTCTTTTGATTTTCTTAATAGCAAATGAGAATTCCAGTCACAGGGATTGAGGCTATACAAATGTGTCTTCTACCACATCCTTGAGTTTCTGTCCAAGACAATCCAAGACAAGAAGCAACGTGCAGATTGTTGGCATCCCCCAAATGCACCCTTTGTCTACCAGGGAACTGCTTTGGTAACCCAAGATATTCAGGTGACACTCCTCCCCAAGCCGGTGTGGCTCCCTTGGTCTTGAGGAATGGAAATACAGGGCTTGACCATAGCGTACGGCTGTGTCACAGAAGAGGGAAAGCAGAAGCAATTCTAAGAGGTCATGAAACGCATTTCATTTTCCTGCCAGGTACTTGGCCAAGCTTTGTTTTCCCGGCATTGTGGCTCATGAAATGTACTCCGCAGCGATGTGCAGCCCATCCTATGTCTGACTCTCAGCAGTGTTTGTCTCTTCCTGTTCCATGGTGACCTTAGAAGCCACATACTGAAAGCCACAGCACCATGAGATGGCAGCCTGTAGGGGAGCTGCCCATGAACTCTCAAGAGGCTGCATGCAGGTGAGAGTCCACCATCATGCTCAGCCATAGCTAAGTCATTGTCTTTCGGAGGTAGCCTGGCTGGTCCTAACAGCACCCTCTCATCTACCTGCACATGTAGAAAGATCATAATGCCATCAGAATACAATTCTCGCTGTGTGGGGGGCAGAATCAGTTCATGAATGGATCCTCCCTCTCCTCTCCTTTGTGCAGTAAGCAGGGGGCAGGCTTTCTGAATCAAGAGGCAGAGCTCACAGCTTTGCTTGCAGCACTGAGCACTGCACACAGGCATCACCCATGTGAGGCAACAGGTCCTGCACTGATCAACATCTCCAGCCCTTTCCATACTTTATTCTGACATGTGATCTAAGTCGCCCGGGCTGGACTTACACTGGCAATCCTCTTGCATCAGCTTCCTGAATAGCTGGGATTACAGGTGTGCAACACTGTGCCTGGCCTCTTGTAATAATTTTGTGAGCTTTCTTTTTTCTGTTTTTACCATGCTGCTGTTTGTCTAGTGGGACAGGCTGCAGAGCCTCTTGTTAATAGCCACAGTTTAATCCATCTCTTCACTGTATTTCTCCCCGAAAAGAGAAAAAAGAATCTCTAGTCAGGTACCAACCAGCCTCATGAATGGAATTTATTTGTCATGATTTCCCAAAACAAAATGTTGAACAGAATTGCTTCTTGTACTCAACAGATATTGAGGGTGAGTACAAGAACATGAAAGCCAATATGTAGTATCTGATGCTTGGTATACTTCAGTGAACAAAACACAAAATCCTTGCTCTCAATGGAGCCTGCCTTTTTCCTCATGCAGCAGGGAGAATTTTTCAATGAGTTTTTGAAATGAATTTAATGAATAAGTAAATTATATAAATTCTAAGGGAAAAAGCTGGGCGCAGTGGCACACGCCTGTCATCTCAGAACTCAAGAGCCTGAGGCAGAAGGATCACCATGGTTTCAAGACCAGCCTGAGCTACATAGTGAGTTCAAGGCCAGCCTGCACCACACAGCCAGACCTTATCTCAAAAAACAAACAAAAATAAATGTCATGGAAATGGAGAAAAAAACCCAGGCCCTGAGGAAGGTCAAACCTAGAGGTCACCCACAGCATTACAAAAGGCAGTCATGCAAGCCTTGCTGATAAAGCTTTGAGTAAACTCCGAGGAGGTGAACAAGTAGCCTATGTCAAATAAGAGGAAGAGAGCCCTCCAAGGACTAGTGCTCAGCTTAAGGGGAGACAGAGCTGTGTGTCTGAGTATGGAAGCCCATGGAGGTAAACAGGCAATGAGTTTGAGCTCTCTGTTCTGGAGCCAAGAGAACAGTGGGGGCCCTCAGGACACTGTAAGAACTTTGTTCTTTATTCTGAAATAATTGGAGAGCATTTAGTGAAAAGAACCAGAAACCTATCTCCAACTTACTAATAAAAGGAATTTACTTTCTCCTATGACTGTGTCAGTTTACAGGCTCACTGTGACTTGTGAATTTCACCCAGCAACCACAGATCAAGTCTGAGGGAAGTCACTGATTGGTCTAGTTTGGGTCACATGACTTCTCTAAACCAACCATGGTCATTGAGATAAAGCTCTACAGTTGACCAGCCTAGGTCATGCGTCTTTCTCCTGGCCAAAAAGTAAGGATGGAAGGCCAGCTCCAGAAAATACCTAAAAGGAATTTTCTTTTGGAAAGTCTCCAGAAGCAGGAATGAATGCTCAGCAGGCAAAAATAATAAATGTCAACTATAAAAGTAATGAGAGTCAATACAAAGGGGGAGAGAGATTTGATTGCACAGAAATATGAAAAGTCTGTGTGACAGACAACATCACAATCAAAATTAAGCAAAACACAAATAGAAAATTATATGGAGGAAATATGAAACAATAATAGTCTAAATACACAAAAGACTCACAAATGTCAACAGAAAGTCCAAATCTTAGTTCAACAAATGACCAAAGATCATAAGCAGGTTATTTCTGCCATCAGAAAATATTAGCTGGCAGAAAATCTTTCTTTCTCTCTTGTAAATGAACAAATGACAGTTAAAATGGTGATAACTATTTTTTACGCTGATATGCTTTTGTGGCTATGTTTACATCGGGCTTTGGAGTAAGGGTTCTAAACATGGGCATTCTCATTCTATAACTTCCAGAAGTAGGACTAGGAAGTAAGTTAGTGATCGCAAGTGTTCATGAGCCTTGGAAGTGATCTGGCAGGACTTGCTAATGTAAACAAAAAATCTGTGGCCAGCAAGGTTCTCAGTGTTTTAGTCCAAAATAAAACCTCCACAGAAGCTAAGTGTCATAGTATAGGGAAATGGTAATATAAATTACAGCCATACGATGAAATATTTTTAGATACTTTAGGAAAATACTTGACTGACAAGAAAATGCCTGTGGTACAACCAAGTATGAAAGCAGTGTACATACATGATATGGAGTATGATTCACTTGTGAAAGTAATATACAGCGAAAATAGAGGATATCCCCTGACTGTCCACAGATTTTTGATAATTTGTGAATATTATTTTAATTGATAGATACAGATATTTGGTCTGATGGCTTCTTGATATCCCATTTCTGCCATGAATTAGTTTACTATGAATTTTCTGTTTTTGTTATATTTTGGAAAATTTTATTTTTTAAAAATCCCCAATTTAATTCATGTTATTATGTATTCAATTTTTATCTTGTACTTATAATTTGGATATTGCTACCCTTTCAAAATTATTTGTGATAATTGGTGAAGATTTGTCTATTTTAACAACCAGGACATTAATGTTCTACTATTTTAAGACATGTCTGTTTTATGTAGCCTCTTTTTAACCTTTCTTTGTCTTTTTGAGACCGGGTATCATTATGAAATTTAGGCTGGCCTTGTACTCACTTTGTAGTCCAGGCTGGCCTTGAATACATAGCAATCCTCCTGCCTCAGCCTCCCATATGCTGAGATTACAGGCATGTGCCCCCATACCCAGCTTTTTTTAGTTTTACTGTTTCTAAAATTATTAAGCTGAGTGCTTTCAAAAATGTTTTTAGATTTTTAATACAAAATGACTTGAAAGCATAACTAGAGACTGTAAAACTATAATTTCCTATAAGTATAGCTTGGCCTTATCTCACATTTTATGTATTGTATGTCTTAATCCATTTGGGCTGCTATAATAAAATACTTAAGACTTGGTTATTTATGAGCAACAGAGATTTATTGCACACACGTTTCGAGAGGGAGCTTCTCGGTGAGTGCACCAGTAGAACTGGCTTCTGGTGAGGGCTCTGCTCTGTATGGGGCACATTACACAGTGTCCTGTGGCAGAAAGGGCAAGGTGGCTGCTTCATTATCTTTAGAAGGGCACTGGTCCCATTCTTACATATGGAGCTTTCATTGAGAAATTATTATTTCTCAAAGAGCACCACCTTTTAAAATAATTACATTGGGTATTAGACTCCAACATATGAATTCGAGACACCAATATTCGGATAATAGCAGTGTTCATTTTTTTGTAATTAGTCCATTTGACTCAATAGATATTTGATAAAATAATTAGAAAATTAATTTTTAAATGTTACCTTTAAAATATTATATAGTATATTGTGTAATTACTAGTTTATTGCATAGTGCTTAGAAAGTAAGGAAAGGGGTACAAAAATTCAAGTGGCAAGAAATAGCTTCAGTGTGGAGTTTAAACTTTGAGTATTTATTCCCAAGTGAGTATTTTACATGGAAAGAGATACTTTTAATCCACAGATTTAAATTATTTTCTGTACCCTTTTCTAATCAGTTCTTAGAGAAAAAGGCTGTACTATTTTGTCCAACTGAGTTATGACATATAGATTTGTCTCTGGCCTATTTCAAATAAGCAGCTACAAATTGTTAGTGTTCTTAAGTAGCAAATTTGGGCTTGAACAGAGTTTGGGAAGGGCGTCTGCTGTGAAATGCCATAGTTGGAGAAGACACTGGGAAGTCATGTACCTCTGAGATCTCCAGGATGATATGAATGGGGTGAAAGTGCTTTTAAGGTCAAGGTCTTGAGGCTGAACGGGACTTATCTTCTAGGAATGGACAAGAGGTCAACATACAGGCAGGCAGCATTGTAGACCAAGTGGAGAGTCACACAAGCTAGGGTTGGAGATGCAGCTATAGATTCTATGACTTTTTGTTTAAGAGTTGATGGCATGTGTATCAGTTAGTATAGGCTACATTATGCTATGGTAACAAATATCTCCCCAATTTCAAATTTATTTTTCACTTAGGTTACTTTCCTAATGGAGCTTTCTGAAATTCTACATCTTCACTTTGGGATCTATACTTTTGGAGCAGCCTGAGACTTTGCTGATTGTCACAGGAAAATGAATGATAATCTTCAAGCTGCTGCCAGACAGGGCACATACTATTTCTACCCACATATCCATGGACAAAACAAGTCACACAGGCACATCCGATTTCATTGGGAGGAAGATGTATACTCTTACCCCAGCGAAGGAAAGTGAACATTGGTATAATTCTTTTTGTAACTATGTATCCTTCCATATATACTAGTGCAGAGGTAAAGCTGTACCCCTTTTTCCTTCCTTACAGATTCACTACAGTTATTATAGGAGAAAAGATGGCTTTAACAAATTTACACCAATATTTAGCATGTACATATTTTAAGAACTCAAGTCCCCAGTAGCAAAAACATAAATGAAACAATTTCATCTTCATGGGTCCTTAATTTGGAGACAAAGTTTAAATCAAATTCAGTATAATAGGATTTCAGATTTATTATTTAACTATAAGGACCATTTATACTTTTGGTAAGTAGTTTAGAGCTGGAGAAAGGACCATTTGCCTAGAGTACTAAAGAGCATAATCTAATGCAAATAAACAATAAAGTCTAATACCTTGGCACTTTTTTCAGGTTTAAATTTAAAAGTGAGTTCATATATATATATACATATATATATACATATACACACACACACACACACACACACACATATATATATATATATATATATATATATATATATATAGGTATGTCCATTTTCTGGACCAAGAAATAGAGGCACTTTATCTTTTAAAACTCACAACTTGGACAGAGTCCTAGCAAGAAGAATTTAAATGAGCATCATTATTCTTTTGCACCCTCAGAGCCACCAGTGAAATTAGTGAGTTGTTAATATCACCTGTGGTCAGCAGCAGGGAAACTGGAACAAGGGTTGGGAGAGAAATATGCATGATAGAAAATGATAGGAGAAGCTGGGTACAGATGAAAAATTGTATCTAACAGTGCCAGAATCATACAAAAAACACCTTCACTGCCACTCTGAAGCACTGTGTTGAGGTTGCCCACTGTAGCATGAGACTTTCCTGTCATTATGTTTTTTTCTAATCAAGCCTTGTTTACTACTGGGAAAATGCTCCTCTGATGCGGCAGTTTAGAAAATCTTATTCTCTGTAAATAGTTACATTTCTAGTTTTGCATGATAAAAGGGTGACTTAATTGCCTTCTAGAACAATAACCCTGATAACACCTCTTCTGTAGGAGATAAAGGGAATTAAATTTGATGTATGTATTTAGATTTTCAAAAGAATGTTGAATCTTTTGGACAGTAGACCTCGGAAGATCACAGTCACCATGACCACATGGTCAGCATGGAGACATATCATAGAAGATGCTCAAGAAGAATTCCAGCACTAGACGATGGGTCCCAAAAGATGGACCAGTGATGAAAGAACAATGGGTTTCTCTCAACTTATGCCTGCTTCTCAGAAGCTGTAGGTAAGGCAGTTAATTATCTAGTATTTAAAGAAAACTTAAACATTGGGATTTGTGTTGATGCAAATTACTCTGTAGTTTAAAGTTTGAAAAACACCTTCTAAACACTGACCAGTCTTGATAAGGAAAAAGTATTAACAGGGGAAAGTGACTTACAATATTAAATACTACACATATTTACAACCAAATAGTATTAAATGAACATTTTTAGTTAATAAATACATGTGCCTAAATAAAACATCTCATGAAACAGATAATTTTTCCATGTTCTCCTCTCAAACAAATTTTATTTGCACTCTGCTCTAACAAATATAATATGAAGGCAACAGTTGTTTAAGTGTTTTAGTGTACGGCACAGATCAAAAGAAACACAGATTTAGAAGCAGTCCAGCATTTCCAGGCTGGTTTAACAAAAGAGGCACATAATATTACCCTATTTAGCAGTTTGTACCAGAAGACATTTTTCCCCTTGCAAGCAACAGACTACATTTATTTGCATTAAGTAAAAACATATCTTGATCAAGAAAATTACTTTTATTCTGATTTTCCTTTATATCACAAATGTTAGGGTAAGGCAAATCCTTAATGAGTCATATGATAAAAACCCTATTCCCCCAAGAAAATATATTGGACGTATTCTGCTAACTTTGTTATTTTTCAAAGCACAGCCAACATGCATCACATACAGAGAAATGTCTTTTCAAATCAAATGCATCAAGCAGAGCTGTATTAATTCACAAAGAGGCTTTTCAGTGTTTCATAGAAAGATTTACAATTAGCTGTGGTGATTAATATGTGACCCAATATCAGACAGAGTTTTGGATGCCTTCTTTTCAGCTTTTATGAAAGAAGGCTTGTCCATCATCTGAATAGTGACAAGCTAGAGGAATAGCCCCTTTGTCTCACCCAAAGTGAGTACCTTTTTAATTAGGACTGTTATGCTGAAGGCCTACTTAGATCTTCTGTATGCAAACGTGACTCATACGGGGCTGTTTCTCTCCCTCCCTCCTGTAACCCTTCATGCTACATAGCCTGGCTGAAGTGTTATTGGAAATTGATATCCACAATCCATGTGCAGGAGAATCAATTAGCTTTTAAAAGTTATTCCATTGTATAGACAACCCCAGCAATTGAAGGCTTCCTGTGTTGAGATGTCCATCTGGCCAATAGTTAGATTATTACTATTTCACTATTGAAATGGAAATTAACTATTATTTGTTTTAAAGCATTGAACCATATAGCTAAATAGCAACTGAAAAGCATAACAAAACCAAAATGAAAATGCAATTAATCATAAAATGAAGTTTAAACATGTTCAGGAACGAGATGCTAACATTTATGCCTCAATGTCTTCATTTTCTGGATACAGAGATTCCTTTCTCTACAACTTTCGGACCAAGACTTTGCATTCCTACCTCACCCACACCTGAAAAGAATGGCTAAAATGACCCTCACTGGTGATAAGGAAAATGCCTGGAGTGGGATAATTCCAATCTCAGCTGTTCCTAGCAGGAATATTCAGGTCTCTTCCACCTTAGCCCATTAAAAAAAAACCCTCTGTCCCTCTTATTTCCTTGTTGTTTTCAAGTATAACTCATTATAGAGGCTGAGTAACACTAACATTGGGAGTCGCTAGAAAACAAGTTCCTAGCAGATTGCATTTCTCAGGCACTTCACAAGAATGAAGACTTTCAACTGAGTTATAAAATGGCATGAAATATAGAAACTGTCAGTATTTGGATGGCATCAGTTCTTAGATGCTTCAAAATAAGCCTTCTCTTTGCTCTTCTAGAAATCAGTGTCAAATGTCAATAAAGGATATATATGTTTCAAACTGTAGAAGAGAAACAGCCACGTTTCAACTTCATGAAATCACTTAAATATCATGACTGCTATGTTGATGAACAGCTGTAAAAAAATAAGACATACTAAAATATGCCACGTGCAGAGTTATAATTTGCTAATTATTCTAATATAGCAACTAAGCCATCCAGGAGGGGAAACAAATTTAGACAGCGCCCCCCCCAAAAAGCAAAGTCATCAGAAGACAAAAAGATGAATTTTCCAAAGAAAGGACAGAACTGAAGAACTGGATGGGATATTTTGGAAATAGATATTCTGTCATTTTAGAAATACTCAAGTTGATTTCCTACTTTTCTCCTTCTATTAAAGCTCTAAACAGGAAGGAAGAGGGATTTAAGAAAATATGCAGTAAATACAGGTTTCCACAGAAAACAAGGGAATGGCCTTGGAACTAAGCATCTTGCTTTATGTTGGCCCTGGGATAGATGCCTGCGATGACTTCTGGTGCTTGTGCCCGCCACTCCATGGGCATCTTCAGTTGTTAGGAGGCTGCTCCCCTGAGGGGCCATAGTCACTGGTTTTCCGGTGAGGGAGCCAGCTGTCAAATGAGCCTGGAACTGGGTGTGAACAAACCACACCTATAATGCGGAGCAGAGAGCCGGCAATGCAAGTAAAAGCTCTGATTGCTTTTAATTTGCAATGAGATTTGGCTTAGTGGTCGTGAATCTTTGAGTAAAATATGGGCTGTTTTTTTATGAAAAACACAAGAGACTTCAAGTGGACATCTCAAAAGTAATAGGCATATGCTTGAGTCCTGAAGGCAGCAAGCCCTGTTAGTTCTTGACAACCTCTAGCAGAGGCATTCTTTACCATTGTCACATGGTATGATTGAAAAATAACGTGTTTAATTTGAATATAATTTATTACAGTAAAAGACACACTACCATTAATCCCCTTCAAAATATTCCTCACTTTGAACACACGCATTCCAACACTCTTGCTAATTTCTGAAGCAGTTCTAGAAGTCTTTTTTCATACCTCAAGTTCTGTCATCATGGCTGTCTACGATATCCACAACTGATTCAAAATGTTCACCTTACAAGGTCATTTTGAATTTGAGAAAGAGCCGTGAGTTCCACCATGCGGGAGCTGATGAATGAGAACACGGTAACGTTTTCACCAGGCTGCCTTGTTTATTGAATGGCTCCCAGCAGCAGTGTTCACTGAGTTTTTGATCACACCTCATAGAGACAGTCAGGAAAAGGATGTCCAGAACCACTGTAGAGAATGGCAAAAATGACAGGAGGAGTGTGTTCAAAGCGAGAGGGAGTATTTTGAAAGGAAGTATGAACAGTGTGTCTTTTAGTGTAATTTTAAAAATTTTAACATTCATCTTATATTTCAGTCATACCTCATACACCTCACTGGTGGGCTCCATGCTGAAGCATATGGTAAGAGTCATGAACCAACTAAACTCTGCTGGAAATCAATATGGCGCCCCCTGACCATGAAGGAAAGGACCCCAGTGGCCACCGGGACCTATATTATTGTTACACCTCTGTGCTCTTGGTTAAAGCCTCTTTCTGCAGCCCTCACTAGCTGCAGGGGACACACTGTACCTTGGAAACCCTGAAAATACATTTTAAACTCATCATTCAGACCTTTTCAAAGTAGATTCTGAGAGTTCTTCCCATTTGCTACCCTTCTTCCTTCACGTGTGGATTATACTGACACGGCTTGGTGATGGCTGAAATTTGGCCTGCACCCTGTCAGTCATCGTCTTTCGCTTTGGGGAAAGCACTGTGGGGCCAGCTTTGTGAAATAACCGAGGACGCAGGCACGCCAGGAGACACACATGAGTGTTAAACCCTGCCACCGGGACCCTGGGGCAGAGTTTGAGAGAAAACAGAAGTGACAGGGACCGTGCCTGAAAGATGCGTTAGCATGGATTCTCGCACGGAGATAAGGAAACATTTTCTTCTTTCATTTTTGCCAGGTAAAGGGAACATAACGCAGGTGGAGAAACCAGAGCAAAGAAGCCCCACCCTGCCTCTGAGGGACTCTCCTCCCCCCCACCCTCCCACCCTCCTGCGCAGCGCAGCCGTCCTTCCCCAATTCCCCAAGGTCACGAGTGGCCTCGAGGGGCTGAGGGCTGTCCTTGAGTTTCATCTCTGCTCCTGTGCTTTCCCTGGTGGCCCTGCAGAAGACAAGGAGAAACCATGTGTAAAGAGGAGGCATCTTCACAGGCTCAGCGAGGGATATCATTTTAATACATCGATTTAAATGTTTCTCAGCCCTCAGTCCTAAGAATCTTATCGCTTATCAAAGAGATTTGACTATCCACAGGCACATGGTATCTTTAAAGAGGGTATGAATCCAGTGCTAATGTGTGCCATTCCACTTTAGCTTTAGTTGGGGCTATTCAACTCTTCAAAGTATTCTTTGAAAACCCATGAATTGATGTGCCCTCCCTTTTCTGGCCCATTCACATTATTTTCTAGGGACCAGCATATATATTAATAATTTATATAATGCTGATTTCCAAATCCATTGATGTTTGTGCTACCAGCTGAGACCTTTCTTATTAACTGTCTGCTGTGTTCTTCACCCATGAGAGAACTCAAAAAGATACTGTGCCCCAGAAGAGTCTATAATCTTTTTTTAGAGTATTAAAAATAGAGACAGAATCCAATTATAGAGATCTAAGTCATATAGTTCCTTCTGTTTTGAAAAATGCATTTAATCCATATCACTATCAAGATGCTAGAACATTTCCATCACTCCAGATGGAATCCACTAAACCCATTTCTGCTGGAACCCACAATTGCTCTGATTTCTATTACCACAGACTAATTTTTCCTGATCTCGAACTCCATACAGATGGACTCACGCAAGTATTTCTTTTGTGCATCCTCCTTTCACTTAGCATAATGTTGTGGCATTTCATTCATGGTGCTGCTTGTTGGCTGTAATATATTCCTTTTTATTACTGACTAGCATTACCCTGATTGCATTTTGAAAATATATCACTTTTTTTTCATGCCTTCTTCTACAGTGAGATATTAGTGTTATATCAGGTTTGGGGCTTTAGTACTATTACAATGAATATTCCTTTAAAAATTTTTATTGTATAATGGGATCCATGTGATCTTTATTCCTGTACACAGTGTGCATTTGTCATAGTTAATCATACCCCCCGCATTTCTGCTTTTCACCCACTATTCTAATTTCAGGTTGACCTGAGTTTCCCCGTAGAGAGAATGTGTAGTATTTCTCTTTCTGTGTCTGCCTCATATCACTTAACAAACGGCAAGGTCCTCCAGTTTTACCCATTCTGTTGCAAACGACAGGATTTTATTCCTCTTTATGGCTGAAACCTCCACTGTGCATATGTACTGCATTTTCTTTATCCATTCATCTGTTGATGAGCAGTTAGGCTGACTCAATATCTTAGCTATTGTGAATAGTGTGGCAGTAAATCTGAGCATGCAAGTAGCTCTTTGATATGCTGATTTCATTGCCTTCAGACGTATACCTGGGAAGGGGATAGCGGGATCCAGTGGTAGTTCATTTTACTTTATTGAGGACCTTCCACACTGTTCTCTCTAGTGTGTGTTCTAATTTACATGTCCACCAACAATATATAAAAGTTCCTTTTCTCCGACATCCTTGCCAGCATTTTTTAAAAATAATAGCCACTCTAAGGTATCGCATGGTAATTGTGATTTGCATTTTCTTAATGGTAAATGATATTGGCAATTTGTATTTCTTCTGAGAATTAAATGTTCACATCTCACTTGTTCATTTTTAAATTGGATTGCATGTCTGTTTAAAAGTTTTTTGAGATTTTTATAAATTCTGAATATTAATCCTCTGTCAGCTGAATAGCTGGGACATATTTTCTCTTGTAGGTTGCAAGGGATAATATAATACAGGACACATATTTTATAAGATTATTTATAATAGTCACCCAAAGAATCATATACAAGAGAGTGCAGGAAATCTATCCACACACTACAGACCAGGAATCTAGCTGAGGGCCTGGATCCCATGATAATGTCCTGCATGAGTCCAGCTGAAGACGTAGAGCCCATAACAATGACTCCCACGAGTCCAGCTGGAGGCCCAGAGCCCATGACGATGTCTCATGCAGAAACATTCCCTGCTCATGGATAGGAAGAACCAACATTGTGAAAATGGCGATATACCAAAATTGTTGTACAGATTCAGTGCAATGGTACTTTTGTACTGAGTGAGAGGGAAGGGTTCAGTTTTAGTTTTCAGTGCGTGGATACTGAATTTTCCCAGGACTGCTGTTCTTTCTCCATGGGATGTTACTGCTGCCTTTGCTAAGCATCAGTGGACTGTGGTTGTGTAGGCTCATTTCTGGTATCTCTATCCTGGTCCACTGATGTGTGTCTATATTTAAGCCCAAAGTGTGCTGTTTCAGTTACCGTGGCTCTATATTTGTCTGGAAATTAGGTATTGTGATGCTTCCAGCTGTTACTTAAGAGCGCTGTAACCATTAACCTTGAGTGTCAATTTGACTGGATTAAGAAATACCCAGCAGTTAGTAAACCACATTTCCAGGTGTGTCTGCATTGCTGTCTGAGATGATCTGTGCTTAGGCCAGCAAAACTAGGGAGGAAGAGCCATGCTAATTGTGGGTGGCACAATTCAGTAGGCTTGTGGCCTGGATAGAATGAAAGGGGAAGGAGGAGGAAGTTGGTCTGTGTTTAAGGAGGTGTGTCTTTTCCTACTTTTGTTGGCTGAGCATGTCAGCACGAGTTTCTTCAGCCTTTCAACATGAACTTAGATTAGTCACTCTCTTGGGAACTTACAGGTGCTGGCTCAGACTGGGGCTGTATCCAAGTCCCCTCTTGTTTTACAGCCTCCAGCTTCCTGGGCTGAGCAGCTACTAAATTCTCTGGCTCTCCAGAGTGCAGGCAGCCATTGTGGAACATTCCATCTCTGATCTGGTATGCCTGTCTGATAAATCTCCTTGAATACTTTATATATAACATATAATTATTATTATATGTAACAATATAAATAAACTATACAATGAGATTTATATAAAATATTTTCCTATTCTATTCCTGTAAAAAATTCAAGCCAATATAATTGCTTTGGCAATTTGGGATCAGTTTTGCTTCCCTATGAATTTTAGGATTGACTTTTTTAGTTGTCTGAAGGATGTCATTGGTATTTTGATTATATTTGCATTGAATTCTGGATCACTTTGGGTAAATAATATTTTACACAATGCTAATTCATTCAATGCATAAATAATGGGAGGCCTTCTTGTTGTGGGGGCTCTTTAATTTCTTTTATCAGTGTGTTTTTATTTTCTTAGAAGAGGTCTTCACTTCTTCACTTAAATTTATTCCTAGATTTTTAATTTTAAATTTGTATCTGAATAGAATTGCTTTTGTGTTTTTTTCAGCAAATTCATTATTAATTTATGGAAAAAGTACTGTAAATACAGTACTTTTAATATCCTACTACTTTACTGAATTTATCAGTTATAATAGTCTTTTGGTGGAGCCTAGCATATTCTTTATATAATAGCACATCACCTGCCAGCAGGTATAATTAACTTCTAATTTATGTGCCATTTGTTCCTTTTTCTTGATTAATTGCTAAAACTTCTAGTACTATATTGAATATGAGCAATAAAAGTAGATACCTTTGTTTTGTTACTAATCTTAAAAGAAATGCTTTCAGCTTTTTTCCATTCAGTGTAACACTGCGTGTGGGTTTGTCATATGTAGCCTTTATCACGTTGAGGTATGATCCCTCCACACTTGTTTTATTCAGGATTTTTATTATGAAAGGATGTTGAATTTTACCATATACTTTTTCATCAATTGAGATTATTCTACAAATTTTATCCTTCATTCTGTTTATGTATTCTTTATTGTTTCATGTATCTTGAACCATCCTTGCATTTCTGGTATGAAAGACACGACATGGTAAATGATCTTTTCTATATGCTGCCGAATTTTATTTTCTAGCATTTTGTTAAGAACTTTTATGTCTATTATCACCAAGTGTCTTTAGTTTTCTTATTTTTTTTTTAAATTGTGTTTTTGCCCCATTTTGGTAATGCTGGCCTTATAGCATATATTTGGAAGGTTTTCAAAGTCCATGGAGTAGTTTAAGAAACAAATGGCATTAATCCTTTTTAAATGTTTGGTGAAATTCACTAGTGAAGCCTTCTGGTCCTAGGCTTTTATATGGGAAGATTTTTTCTTTTTATTACTGACTCAGTCTCATTACTTAGTATTGGTCTACTCATACTTTCCACTTTTTCTTAGTTCACTTTTGTTTGGTCATACAGGAATAGAAATTTGGTCATTTATTCTAGTTTTTCTAATTTCTTAGCATATAGCGTTGCAAAATAATCTCTAAAGAGGCTTTGAATTTCTGTGCTATTGGTAGAAATGTCTCTCTTTTTAAATTCAATTTTGATTATTTGGGTCTTATTGTTTTTAGTCTTGCCTAAGTTTTATGACTGTTATCTTGTATAGAGAGCCAACAATTTGTTTTATACTGTCTTAAATCTCTATTTTGTTCACTTATGCTGTGATATTTGTCATTTTTTTCCTTTTACTCCTTTTGCATTTGATTAGGTTTTGCTTTTCTAAATCCTTTAGCTATACCATTAGGTTGACTATTTGAAATATTTTTCAATATAGGAACTCATTGCCATAAATTTCTCTCTTAGTGTAGTAGTAGTTTTGCAGTATCCCACAGATTTCCCTTATTTTGTGTTTCCATTTGTTTCAAGAAATTTTTAAATATTCTTTCTGATTTCCTCAGTGACAAACTGTTCTTTCCAAAGTATTTTGTTCAGTCTCCATGTATAATTTCAAGTTTATTTTGTAGACTTCTAGATTTATTTTATTATAATTACAATGTACAGGGTAAGAATTAAGATTTTTCATTAAAGACTTGTTTTGCGGAATAATATATGGTCTGTTCTGCAGAAAGTTTCATGTTCTGTTGAAAGGAATGTGCATTGTGCTGCTGTTGGAATGTCCTGTAAATAGCTTTTGAGTCCATTTGTTTATAATACAGTATAATTCTGACTTTTTTGTCCAGATGACATGTTCATTAATGACAGTGTTATCTTGAAATACCCACTTTTGCTGTAAGCCTAGTTTAATTTTATACTACTGAGTTATCTGATATTAGACATGTACATTCACTACATTTTCTTGATAAATATATCATTTGAACATTAACTAGTAATCATTGTCTCATTACAGTTTTTGTCTTAAAGTCTATTTTGTCAAATACAAGCGAAGCTACTTCTGCTCACTTTAGGTTACTATTTGCTTAGAGTACCATTTTCTATCCTTTTAGCCATTCAATAATAACTTGAATGGAAAGGACTTAATTGCATCCCTGCCCTTTGTTAATTTTTTTCTAGCTGTTTCAAATATTCTTTTTCATTTCTTTCTCTCTTATTTATCTCTGTGACTTGGTTTATTGAATTTATAATGTTTGATTTCTAGTTTTTTGCGTATCCTTCTAGTGGCATTTATAATTTCACATGATATCATGGCAGTTATCTTTCAGTTGTAGAGCTTGTTTGTTAGTCAGACTTGCTGAGATTTTACTTGCTTTGAAAGATCTTAATTTCTCCTTCATTTCTATAGGAGATCCTTGCTAGTACCATAATCTTGATTAGCAGTTATTTACTTTCAGGGCTGTAAGTACATCATTTCATTCCCTGATGGCCTATACTATTTCTGCTGATAAATGTGTTGTTACTCTAATGAGGACAACCTTAAATGTGACTTAGCACTTTCTTGCAGATTTTAATGTTCTTTTTTTTGCCTTATGCTTTTGAGAATAGCTTCCTGTCAAGATATTGCCTGACTACAACTGCCTGGGTAAGATGCATTTTCAAAGTCAAGTAAGTAACCTCAAAGCTATACCATATCCTAAGTGGCTGCAAACCTGTGAGGACTGTGAAACTTTGCTGGGACTCCTTCACCCTTACTCCTGCAAAAGAGAGATATTTTCACCCTGGGTTGTGAAGCTAGGATATTTTGTTTCTTTTACTACATTGATGTGCCATGGTCTCCGGATCTCACAGTGTTTCAAACTCTCTTATGGAGTTCTGTCACGGTGATTATTTCTAGACACTTCTGAGGATACCTACATCTATGGCTACGCAAATCCCTTATATAAATGGCTTCGTGCATATAACTTATGCTTATCTTCCCATGTACTTCAAGAGATCTCTAAAATTACTTATCATACCTAATATAATATAATGCTACAGAAATAGTTGTTCAGGAAATAATGACAAAGAAAAAAAAAGCCTTTATCTATTCAATACAGATGTACTTTTCATTTTTTAGAATATTTTTGATCCATCGTTGGCTGAATCTGTGGTTCAAAAGACTGACCATATCACAAAATACACAATTATACTGGATACTGGCAAAATAGAAGAGAACACTCAGTTCAGAAAAGCAGTCTTATAATAGTGACTCAGCATGTGAAAGCAGCTAAGTCAATAAATTTATCCAGGTCTTATGTTAGTCACTTGTACAAGGAACCAATGAAACAGTGGTCTCTAAAGTAACTCTTTCCTGTGGCCTATGAATCTTTACAAAATAGTCTGAAGTGTCTATGCATATACAAAATCAAAACATGTTTATTGTACACAATGTTCAAAGTACTCAAAAGCAGATAAGAGAAAAATGGTATGTATCTCTGCCAAACTATGTTTAGGAACTCGCTACTCTTCAAGGAGTAGCATAGGATCATCAAAGGATTTTGAACTGGAAGTGTTTAAGCTTCTAGTTATTAGCCAGTGACTTTGGATAAATTATTTTTTTCCTGGAATTCGCTGTCTTTAAAGTTGGTAAGGAGTCTTTAGTTTTTATAACTCATTCACTTAGGATAACATGTTCATGTTTATGGTCAAGAAAGAGATTTGACATTATCTCAGAAAAATAAATGAATCCACCTGGGTACTGTACTTTGGATATTAATCACATAGGAAAATAATAAGGTCTACAGGAAAAAAATCTAGACAAAAACTTTATAGTTTGTTGGTAACAAAAAGGCAAAAGGTCAGCAAACAGTAAAGAGCCTGCATGTAGTTCAAATTAGTCCACTTCATTGCTTTTTGCAGTATCAGGGATTTAACCCGGGCAGGGAACACAAAAGGTTCGCAAGTGCTGTATGTTCCCAGACTATTTCACTATTTCTCAACAGAAATTTTTCTATCTCATTTCAGTAGCTTAGCAGGGTATTGTAAACACATGAACAAGGTAGAAAGATTAGTAAGGCCCTGTTTGTATGAGTTTATATTTTTAGTGGTCCTATGTTGTTCATGTTTTATACATAGGTTATTATGTTTACTTTTCTACAAAGTTCAAGACCACTCTGTGTATGACAGATGTGTTTTCAAACTTTATTTTGTGCTGCTTTAGTCTGGGACAGCCGAGCCTCCGAAGAGAGCACGCAGGCCGAGAAGATGGTGTGATGCAGGAGGCAGCCATGTCAACAGTCTGTGTCTTACTCTCAGTGACTCATGATACCTTATTCTAAGGGCATTTTAAAAACAGCTTCATAGTTTAAGCTACTGATTGTAACAGCCTTAAGAGTGAGGCTGACTTTTTATCGCCCTCTCAATATATGGAAAAGGGTAATGGATCACTCATCATTCCAGATCTATTTCAGTTTCTAGTTTATTGTGTTTATCTGAAAGTCCTAAATCTTGCTGCATGCAGACTTTTTATTTTCCGGGGGAAATTCTTCAGGCTTTTTTCAACCCAACAAACTGTGTGTAGATGCACATGTCCTCAGGTAGTTCTGTAGAAGGGAGGACCCCAGGCAGACTTATTTCTGCTATACATACTCATATAGCTTTATGCCTTCTCCAGGGCAAAGAGTTAGTGTTACGTTTTAAAAGAGATATTCCAAACAACTCAGCAGGTAGCTTCTGGAAAAGCAACGCTTCAGAATCAGCTTGGGGTTGCTGAAATAATTTGATCACTCCAGGAGGCCAAGGGGTGAGACAGAAAATATTTTTGTTGTCAAAGTACAGAAAACTGAGGTACTGCATGATTTAAATTGTGCCTTGGTTTATTTTTCACCCTTCAAGATGGCAAGCCTGTGGGGGATGATCCCTCTTCCTTACACAATGTTCTCTGGTTGAAAGATTTTAAACATTTAGCCCAAGCCATGTTATAGGACTTGCAAAACCCAACAGTACTACAATATGTTATTTGCAAACAATTCCTTACAGCTGGTTAATCAACTGAAAAATCCTACTATAGGGGCTTCTTACCTATTGGTGATCTTGCTGACTCTCTGTTGGGTCATTTGCACTGTCAACTTGACTATTCATTTCAACTGGAACCAGAAAGGAAAACAGTAACTGTTAAATATTTACGAAACAAATCTCTCAAACATATTAATGTGGCCTGTGATTGGATACCTTCCTGGTTTTTTGTCTTATGCCTTTTCTCAGTTTGTTTTCATTCATGAGTTTACAACATTGTTTTATATCTTTACAGGTGGGAGTTGGGAAGGCAGAATTGCCCCTGTAGAAGCTGAGCTGTGACTTCATACTGGATTTTTTGCTTGATAATTTGGACATATTTATTATTGTCCATAAAGAAATGGGATATATATATATATATATATACACACACACACACACACACACACACACACACACATATATACACACACACACACACATACATACATACACACACACATATACATATATACATATATATGTGTGTGTGTATATATACATATATACATATATATGTATATATGTATATATACACACACATATAAGAGCAAAAGCAATAAAAGTACACTGATATTTAGAGAGGGAACCAGTTTCTCTCCAGAATTGCAATGTCAATGGACCTGTTTGGTTCGCCATATTTTCATTTTGAGAACTCAAAGCAGACCCTGTAGACTTGCCAGTGGTTGCAGTCGCAGTGGATGTTGTGAAATAGAAAAGCAGGACATCTAACCAGATCACACAGCCAAGGAAAGAATGTATTCTTTTCCTTGAGTGTATGTAGTCTGTGAGCACTTGCATTAAAATTGAATGCATAGTCACTGTCCTTCTCTAGAAGAATCACAAAGCAGTCATAGCTGTGACTCTCCAAATTTTCAAGGGTCAGCAGGTTTAATGAGATTGATATTTTTAAAGCTTCCAAGCACCTGCTATGAGCCGAGAGACTGAATATACAAATGGACAATGGCCAGATAATCTCTAACAATAGAACTGATTTAAAACCTGTGTAGCAACCAGTGTCAGCTGCAACAGACTCAGAATATTAAGGACTTGGTCAGTCATCATCAGCTTCCCTGTTTTCCATTTCCAGCTGGGGACTGGCCAGAGAAAGGAAAATCAGCTCCTGAATCAATAACCTAGAATGCCCAACTTCTGGTTGGCAGCTTCCAACTGTACCATGCCAAGGACTTCTGGACACTAGATGCTGCGTCTTTCCTTTTTTTCTTATAAAGGTTTCCCACTTCCTTGCCTGAGCACATCAAACCCAAGTGGTAATGACTGATACACTCACTAGAGTAACCTCTGAATCAGTAACCTCATTTGGGTGGCCTTCATTTATTTGCATAAAACCCAAAACACAAATCTTTTTCTTGAGCTCTCCTGATTGGTAAAATAGTGGAAGATGCTGGTGTCACACTTCAAAGATACTTGAAATAGGAGGTGGAGTTTTTATAGCATCCCATTCTACTCTCTCCTGATGAGCAGAGTTTGGAAAGTCTCCTCATTATTGCTTGCAAACTGTCCTGGTTTCTTCAGAGGTGTGAGCTCATCTCAAACCCATCTGTAAACTGGCCACATGTAGCAACTGTTACTATAAAGTGGTTTTTGTGCTACTGGCATTCAGGTCTCTGGTTAATACCAGGGTTGCTACATAAAGTTCATACATACTGGTATGGAAGATAGGAGAGAATTCTTGTTCTGCTCCTTCTCTTCACCAAGGGACACTGGTCATAAAACCTATTGCCTTGGTTACTTTTCTCTCGTTGCTGAGACAAAATACCCAGCACCCAAAATGAGGGAAGGAAAGGTTTATTTAGCTTACAGTTTGTGGAGGTTTCAGTCCATACTTGGCTGCCTCAGAGGCAGAGTGGCACATGGCAGAGGGCAAAAATGTTATTGTTGATACGTTGTGTCAACTTGGGGAATCTGGAGGTTTAACTGAGTGACTCAGCAGAAAGCTGGGGTGCTTACTTTGTAAACATCCTGAGCCTGTGGAAGAGGAGGGCATGGAGACTGTTTGAGAGGTTCACAACCCCTGGGTGGGGGTAGACAGTTTACAAGGTAAGGGAAGGAAGGAGGCTCCTTGCAGCCATTCCTCCCTTTTGCTCTTGTGGTTTTTTCTGTGTTCTGCTGCCATGAATGTTTGCCCTCTGCCATGTGCCACTCTGCCTCTGAAGCAGCCAAGTATGGACTGAAACCTCCACAAACTGTAAGCTAAATAAACCTTTCCTTCCTTCATTTTGGGTGTTGGGTATTTTGTCTCAGCAACGAGAGAAAAGTAACCAAGAGACCTATTAATAAATGTTGCTACAGAATAAAAGTATTTTATGCGCCAATAAGCTTGGGGAAGATGATATTAAACTTTGTTAAATAAGTTTCTTTACATTGGAACTGCTAAGTGTCTGTAACCTTCCACTGTGCATGGTGAATCTCCAAGAACTAAAACAGTATTTCATAGTTACTGCCATATTATTGAGGGAGCATTGTGTAGGTCTGATACTCTTCAGAACTTCCTTTGTCAGAAGCAGGAAGGAACCATGTTTGTAGCTGTCATAATTAGGCTGGAGCAGGTTTAGTTCATCTGAGCATTGCTGGCAGGTTGTGGGTTTTGATGGATGAGTTTGGGGTTTAGAAGTGCTATCTTCTAGATAATGCATGCCCTTGAGTTAAGATTAGTTTGTGTAAAATGGTTTATGATCAAGGGAGGAAATATTGAGGAGGATAGGTATACCTGGTACATGAAACTTTAAAACCAACATGTAACTTGTACCACTGGCTGAATTTTTGTCTAGATAATTATCAACTCAGTAGTTTAGTTTTCTTTGGCAAAAAAAACTGGTGCAGCAAGATAAGAGTTGAGTAAGGTCCTTCTGTGGTCATTTTCCCAAAGAAAGACCAGGTTTAACACCTGTTCCTTGGCCAACTACCTTTACAAGAAGTTAGGAAACCAAATGAGACCATAGTGTCTGCATTGGATATAACAAAATGAAAAGATATAGGCAGGCAGGAAGAAGGTGGCAGGAAGGAAAGAGTTGCCTACATTACCCAACCCTCAACTAGCTCATTACGGAGTGAGACGACTCTCAGTTGGGGTGGAGGTTAAGTCTAGGCATTTGAATCCAGTACCAGGCTAATCACGGTGAAATTCAGTGCTGGACAAAAACTTGTGACCCTGATGACAGACAGATCATTACCCCTAGATCAAGCTGCTAGAACTACATTAGGCCAGGTGGTCCTTAGGGTGGCAGAGTAAGTGGGAAGCAAGAACCCATCTGTTAGGGAGCAAGGCATGAAGGGCTTTGTTGTAAAGCCCAGTGCCAGGCCTACTACAGTGAGAGCCAACACATGGTAGAGACTGAAGACCTTGTGTGCATTTGAGAGCTGAGACACAACTTCTAGACCAGCCCTGATGTTACCCAGTAATCTGCATGCCAGTAAGACAGACTTGAGTTTTGGCCTGGAGTGGGCTTGGGGTACACCTGCCCTCCCCCCAAGGCCATGCCTGTCCCTGTAGCTGTGTGATATGGAGGTGTGGCCCAGCTTAGTGTTAGCCTGAGTAGTCAAGTGACTGTCTTTGCCACTAATCTTTCAACCTCAAGCAGTGCAGGTATCACCAGGAGGATACTCACAGAAATAGTTGTAGAATTTCCCTGGCACCAAGAAAAGCCTGCGCTGCAGTGGAATAGACTCGTGTTTTGGTCTGTGTCACTCCTAGCTGTGGTTGGGCCATGGTAAACACCAAGACTGTTGGTCTTTATGACTGTGAGGCTCAGGCACATCCCAGCTTAGTGTTACCCAGGTAGCCAAAGGACTAACTTCACCAGCATTACTCACACTGTGGGTAGCATAGGGAGTGCAAGATCACAACTTTAAGGAATAGAAAAGGTTGGTAGGCAGATTTTGTCCTACATCTTAGTGCTGGCCTCATGAAACCTAACACTGACTTGGCAGGTCCTAAGGGCTCCTGTGCAAAAAGCCTCCAGAAGAGCCCCAGAGCCAGGGGACAACAAGCGGCTCCATTCTTTTGGATGCATATTCCAGGCAGCATCTCCTGAGGTTAGCTGAAGCGATCACTGCTCACAAGCCTACCTCAGCTCTAGGCAGTGCATGGCAGTGTGCATCAGGGTGTGACAAGCCTTGGTGGCAGCATCAGTGGCCACAAGCATGACACAGGAGCTTGGGGCAGATCCATACACAGTAAATTTGCTCAGAGCTGGGCAGAGACCTTTAGAACTTAATTACAGGGAGGTAATGATGGATGAGGCATCTGGTTCAACCCTGGCTCCAAGGAGAAAGTTGTGAGGACAGACTACTCTTTCTAGGTCCCCTACTGTTTCTGATCTGTACCTCAGTCGTGTAGTTGAGGCAAGCCTGTGTTTGGATTGCTCTCTAATACTAAAATAGCTATCACGCCACCAGCAGACTCCTGCCACATCTGCACCTGGGTACTATATACTGCTGAAACATTGAAAGTGAGTACAGGCTAAGAGAAAATAACCCCTTAGTATTTCTGGAAAGTCTAGCACACACAAAACTACATTAGAAAAATGGGATACCTGATCCTTCAATGCCCAGATGGATGACATGCCAAAAAGCATCAAGAACTTTTAGGAAACCATGGCCTTATCTAATACTCTAAATAAGATGCCAGAAACCGACTGGTAGTAAACTAGTAGTAAACTGACTAGAGTAATAGTTGTTTTAAGGAAACCAGTGAGCTTGAAGAAAACAGAAGTTTTCATAGATGAAATGATTCAAAAATCACACAAATTATTGACCTGAAAAACACACTTCAGAAAATTGAAAACATGACAGAAGGCATCTAAACAGGATAAGCAGAAGAATTAGTAAGCTTGAGGATAGGCTATTTGAAAATATACATTTGGAAGGAGGAAGAAAACATGGGAATTTTGGGACAGTATTTTAAAGCAAATATTCAAGTTATTGGAACTTAAGAAGAACATTAGAATGTAAAAGGGTAGAAAGCTTATTCAAAGAAATGATAGAAAACATCTCAAATATAGAGAATATGAACGTCCATGCCTGAGAAGGTCAAATGTCACTAGACAAATGTAACCAAGAAATGTATAGTCAAACTTTCTAAGATGAACAGAAAATTTTAAGATCCAAGCAAAAGAAAATAGAGAGATTACCCCAGTTCTTCTTACATCAAACCTCTCATTAGAAAATTTATATGCCAGAAGATAGTGCATGCGATTTTCAAATTAGTGAAGAGACTGTCAACTGAGATTATAATACCCAGCAAAGCTAGACTTTCAATATAAAGGAGGAATAAAGACATTTCCAGACAAATAAAAGCTGAGATGACATATCTCTGCCAGACCTGTTTTTATAAGAAATGCTAAATTTAGACAGCAAGAAGAGGACATTAAGGCATATAGATTATTGATCAGTTATTATGCAAACAAATTAGGATGCTCTAATATTATAAGCGTGGTGTGTAAACCACTCATATCTTTAATTTGAAAGCAAAACAAAACCAGTAAGAATAACTACTTTAAGAGCCAAGCACTATAGAAAGATTTTAAAGGGGATTACAACAAATTAAAAATAGGAAAGAAATGTAAGTTTCATTTTCTTATTACTATAGTTTCTTTATTCTTTTGTTTCTGTTTTATTGTGATATTATGTTGCTGTTAATTCAAAATCTGTTGTTGTAATCAAATTATTTTTACAAGCCTTGTAATGACCACAAAGCAAAGCTTTGCAATAGAAAAATAAGGTACCAAATATCCTCCTTTAGTAAATTATGTAGCAAAGGAAGACTAAGAAAGCGAAAAGGAGCTACAGAAAAACAAGTTACATAATGGCCATGGTACTGTCCTACCTACTAATTACCTTGAATATAAATTCAGTTTTCCAATTGAAAGAATAACTGGATAGATAAAACAATAAGACCCAACTATATGTTGCTTATAAGAAACACTTCACATCTAAGAACACACACACTAAAAGTGAAGGGATGGAAGAAAGTATTTTATACAAAGGGAATCCAAAAGAGAGAAGGAATAGGCATATTTCTATCACAGAAAATAGACTTTTAATCAAAAGCAGTAAAAAAAAAAAAGACAAGGAAGTTCATTTTATTACTAAGGCATCTATTCAGCAAGACAGTAATTCTAAACACATATGCAACCCAAATTGGAGCAACCAAACTTACAAAGCAAATACTGATAGACCAAAAGGGAGACAGATTCCAATATAATAATAGTGGTGAGTTCACACTCCACTTTCAGCAAGGGAAAGACCATCTAGACAGAAAATAGCAGCTGAATTAAACTGTATCCTAGACCAAATAGATCTAGCAGACACTCCCAGAACATTCCATTCAACAGCTGCCAAATACACATGTATCTTATCAGCACATGGAAAATTCTCCAAGATTGATCATATTATAGGCTCAACAAATTTTGAAAAATCAGAATCATTTCAAGTATCTTTTCTGACAATGTAACAAAGCTAAAAATCAAGAACAAGAAAAAAAGTTTGGAAAATACACAAATTCATTAGAAATTAACTTACTTTTGAATAACCAATGTGTCAGGGAAGAAATGGAGAAGGAAAATGAAAACTTTCTTGAAACAAAATAGAAATACATTATTAAAAACATATAGCATAAAACAAAAACCAGAGTTTAGAACCACCAGTGCTCACATCAAATAAGTAGAAGTATCTCAACCTATCACCGCATGCCAAGGAACTAGAAAAGGAACAAATCAAGCCCCAAGTTACTAGAATAAAGATAGTAGGAAATAAATGAAAACTAAGAATACTAAATATGAATGAAACTGCTTGTTCTAAAAAGAGATAAAATAGGGAAGCTCTTATACTAAGAGGAGACAGGGGCCTAATTAGAGATTTGAAGGGAGACTTTACAACTGACACCAGAGAAATATGATTAGAGACTACTAAAAGCAATGTATGCCAACATATTTGATAAACTAGAAGGGAAAAAATTCCTAAACATACAGACCTTAGCAAGTCAATCATGAAGAAAGAGAAATATTGAAAAGACAACAAGTAATACAATTGAGTCAGCAATAAAAAGTCTCCCTCAACGAAAAGCCAAGGTCTAGATGAATTCACTCCTGAATTCTACTAAATATTTAAAGGTTACTGATTCTCCTTAAATTATTCCAAAAGATAGAAGAGGAAGAAATTCTCCAAATACATTTTATAAGGCCAGCATTACTTTGCTACCCAAACAAGATAAGGTCATAACCAAAACTACCCTTGATAAACATAGATGTAGAATCCTCAAAAAATACCAGTGGAAGAAAGTCCAATAGCACACTACAGTGATTATTCATCATAATGAAGTGGGAGGCATCCTGGAGATGTAGGAATGGATAAATATATGTAAATCAATACAGTAGACCATAGCAACAGAAGGGTGTACAAAACCCATATGGTTATTATAATAGATGCAGAAAAATCATTTGCTAAAACTCAGTATGTCTTGATAAAAAAAATGCTGAACAAATTAGATATGGAAGAACATACCTCAATATAATAAAGGCCATTTATAATAGGCCAACCCTAATTACACAGAATGTGGAAAAGCTGAAAGTTTTTATAAGATCTGGAACAAGACAAAGATGGCTACTTTCATTATTTTTGTTCAACATAGAGCAATTGAGCTAGGAGAATAAAAAGGGGCATCCCAATTAGAGAAGCCACATTGTTACTGTTGCTGATGGCATGATCTTATATACACATAATTCTAAAAACTATTAGAAATAATAAACTAGAGACCATACTCACAAGTGACATAAAACAGATGTTTATGTGTAAGCAATGTAAGAACCTGAAAGTGTGAATAAAAATTAGGAGGTATGATAAACATTGTGAAACAACAGGAAACTGCTCAAAAGAGCAACTGGGATGAGGGAAAAGAGAAAAGGAAGAAAGGGATAATTATGTATGTATGTATATGCAGGATAGCTAACATAGTTGTACTACTGACTTCTATCACTTTATTGAAAGAAAGGGGGCTGGGAATAGAGCTCAGTGGAATAAGCGCTTGCTGAGCAAGTGCAAGGTCCTGAGTTCGATCTCTGGTACCAACAAAAAAAAAAAAAAAGAAAGAAAGGAACAATTAATGATTAATTATTTGATCAATCTTAAATGTTTATATTTGTTTTCCTAAATATGCACTTTGAAGTTATCAATATATAATACAACAAATACTGTTAATTCCCTGTCACCTGGTCTGTAATTCAGTATTGCTTGTACTATTCTTGTGCTACTTTGTAAATGGCTATTTGTTAATATGTTTTTGTTCTTTTACTTTTAAAATTAAAAAAAGAAATAATGAATTCAGGAAAGTTGAAAGTTATAAAATTAACACACAAAAATCAGTACCATTGTTATCTTCACAATAGCTACAAAAATAAAGTTCCTAGGAATATTTTGAAGTAAATTTGGTAGGGAAAGAAGTGAAAGAGCTCTAAAATGAAAATTATACACCAGGTATGAAAGAAATTGAAGACAAAAAAGTGGAAAGGTTTCCAAGTGCATAGATTATTTAAAAAATCGATATTGTTCAAATGTCCATATCAACCAAAATAATTTAAAGATTCACTTTTAACTCACATCAGAATACTAACGATGTTCTTTTCAGAACTAGAAAAAATGTAAAATTTATATGTAACTACAAAAAAATAAACCTTAAATAACAAATCTCATCCCAAGCAAAAGGAACAAAGCAAAAGGCACACTACTTGATTTAAAAACATACTGCACATCTTCGTAATCAAAACAGCATAGTTTTAGCATTAAAAACAAACACATAGACCCATGGAATAGTATAGAGAGCTTAGAATTAAACCCAGATATCTATAGCTAACTACTTTTGACAAAAGCGTTAATGTTTTTTATTGGAGCAATAAATGGTATGGGAAAAATTGGATAGCAACGTGCATAAGAATGAAACTAGCTCTCTGCCTCTCACTATATTAAAAAATCAACTCAAATAATATAAAATTTTAAATATAAGGCCTGAAACTATGAAACTCCTGAAAGGAGACATAGGGGAAATACTTGAAGGCAGGGTATATTTTTTTTAGAAAAAGATACCCCAAAAGCTTAGGAACTAAAAGCAAAATACAAATGTGATCACATCAAATTAAAAACTTTGGCATAGAAAAGGAAATAACAGAGTGAAGACAACAAAAATAGGTAAGATATTTGCCAGCTAAATAGCTGATAAGGGATTGGAATTCAGGCTATATAAGAAACTCCAAAGACTCAATAGCAAAACAAAAAACCAAAAAACTAATTAGAAACAGGTGATGTCAAAAATAGACATTCCTGAAAGACAAATGGCCAATAGTTATAGGAACAAATGCTCAACGTCACTGGTCGTCAGGGAAATGCAAATCAAAACCACAATATCATCTCACCCCAGGAAGAAGTGCTATTACCAAATCCATTGATGATCACAAGGGCTGCTCAAGGTAAGGAGAGAGGGGAACCCCAGGTCACTGTTGCTAAGAATGTAAGTTAGTACAGCCATTACAGAAAACAATAAGGAAGTTTCTTCGAAAACAGAAAGTGGAACTACTACATGATCCTGCAACCCGGCTGCCAACAGAAATGAATTCAGTGTGTTCATTCTAATTGGGATGCTCCAGCCCTCTGCACTCCTATTTTATAAAATAATCCAGGCATAGAAAGGTAAGTACTACAATGGTACCATTCATGTGTAGCATCTAAAGAAGTTGATCTCATAAAATTGAGAATAGGATGGTAGATACCAAGGAGAGTAGGAGTGAGATGGAGGAATGTTGACTAGTGGATACTGAGTTATAGTTAGGTTAGAGCAAGAAGTTCGTAACTGCTGTTTCACGTTGGGGACCACTGTGAAGCAGCTCTGAGCAGGATTTAGTATTAACCAATTGGCTTTTCATATTTACTTGTGAGTTGTCCGAGTCTTAGGCACCTCGTCTGCAGATGGACAGCTGATTCATAGTAAATGAACCGCTATGAGTCACTGCTCACTGCTGAGGCCTGTATTGGCCTGTGATGCCTCAAGGACAAGGTGGAGGATGCCTGGCTCCCATCCCTATTAACTTCTAGGAAACTATGGCTGCAGGTATCTTAGCCCTGCTGTGAAGGCCTTCCTGGAGATAACATACTTCTCTTAAATTAACATAATATTACTTGGAGGAGTCCTTGAAAGGATTCCCAAGTCCTGCCCAGATTCCTGCATTTTCTTCAGTATTCTGGCTCCCTTATTTGTAAACCTAATAAATACGGCAACCTGGAAAAGTCTTTGGCTAATTCAGAGAATATAGAAGCTGGAAAAGAATTAGTCCCTCCTGGAAGCCCTGAAATCATATTCCATTGTCTCAATTTTTTATCTAGGCCTTCATTCATCAACTCACTTGGGAGATTGCAGCCTGATCAGCCTGCAATAACTTAGGGTTGTTTAACCCGGCCTTCAATAATTTCATGGTAGTGTAACTATAGAAAATAATGCACTGGACATTTCAAAAACTTAGGAGAATTTTAAACTTTTCATCATAATATTTTAAGAGATATACTTAACCTGATTTAAACATTATACAATGTACACATGTATTGAAAAATAATACATATGGTATTCATTAACACATTAATTTTATATTTATATGTATAAAAATAACTCATAAACTATTGACTACCTGACCAATTATAGTTGTCCTAATTCACAAAGATCAGTGAAATCATATACTATATTTATAAACTCATGTGTGCTCATGTAATTCTTTTTCTAATGCAAGTTGTGGTGTTTCAAAAGGTGCTCAGCATAGTTGTATAGGGGCAAGGGATATTACTATGTTTGAAGCTCAGAATCTTTAGATGCCTTCAGAATTAGATGCAAATAACGTTTTTGTAATTTTATTTTTAAGGTGCTTTTAAGGCGCCACTCTGTTTTTGGTCAAGACATCTGAGGCAATACAGTGAGGTAGAGTAACAATGAAGGTTCAAGAACAATGTCAGTCCTCATTCAGGTTAGGGCTCCCTGACTGGGGCAAGCCTTCTACAGAAGTGAGTGATATTTCTGTGTATTTTATCAGGTAACTTCAGTTGAGCCTTAGAATTGCCCACTGTGGCCTCAATATTACAAAGTTTGTTCAAAGCAAGGTATGCGCTATTTTAAGACACCCTAGTGTTCAAAATAGCTGCTATTTCTGTCATTTCTCAGCAGAATATGGCTTTTGATTCATAGACTAACATGCTCCCTTAATCCTGGATTGTACATGGAAAATGTACCAGATTTATAGTTTGAGCTCAAACAGCTCAGAAACTTACCATCAGGACCTGTAGCAGTTTCGGTGTCACTGGAGCCCTGGCTTTTCTCAGAAGCTGTAGGTGTGTCCTCTCCTAGAGCTGAAACACGGAAAGATGATCGGCCTTGATTAGAGAATTATAACAGCCTTACTGCCAATTGTTCTGTCACCCTCCATTGCCCTCTTAAATTTAAAAATACTCCTGGGATTCAACTTCTTTTGCGGAGAAGGTTAAAGGAGGAAGTAGTAGGTTGAGTTCCCTAATGCTTTAATGCTGTCTTCTAAGTTTTGAGGTAATCTATTTGTGAGATAATCACATATATATGTACATAAATACACAATTTCTCAAATTAGAAATCTGACAGTGTAAAAGAAAGAATGTGGCTTAATCAGCACACTGTATAATTTAAATATAGGGAAGCAAGTGTGAGTCTGAGACAGGGAGAGAGAATTTGACCTTTGAAGAGAAAAACGGAAAACTTCTTTTGCTGTAGGCATGTTTGAAAGTTGAAAGATCTGACCTCCAGACAGGGAAGCTTTGGGTTGCTGTTGTTTAAAACACAAATGAATGAAGGAGTTGGCTTCCTAGCAGACCTCACAGAGGCTGCCTCACTGGATTGCTGATGATCCAGTCTGAGCTCATTTCACCAGGAACATCTTCAGAAGGCGAGTCCCACATTCACCGTAGTCAAAGGCGTAAGGTGCTTAAGTTTAGCAGAGAGGCATTATTTTCTTACTGTGAAATTTTCCAGATATTACAAAGAACAATCTTTTACTTTTTAAACATCAGTTATATTTTCCCAACCAGGAGAGCAAGGCCATTTTTTAAAATAAGCATGGATAAAGACAAAATGCTAGAAAACGAATTGATTTTCATTATGTGAGGTACTTATGGGGCAGAGAGTATGTTGGACTTGCTGCCCCTGCTGGCAAGTATGAAGGGATTGTGAAAGATTGGTAATCTTTTCAAAGAGGAGAGTTTTCAAAGAGGAGAGCTTGAAAAGTACAAATTTCCACCCTGTAATTATTTACTGAAGCTGACAGGCAGAAGCATTGCTCAGAGGTGGCCACACTCTGAGCCTAATAGGGGGAGCAGTATAGAGGTCAGAAGTTGACAAAATAGATGTAAAGGGGAAAAGCTGAAGAAAGCTATTTTAGATCCAAGGTCTAAAGGAAACAATCACTTTTCATAGGCTTTCGCATTGAGTGTGAGGGACAGAACAGTGAAGTAAATGTGTGGTGCTTTGAGAAATGTTAATATGGAGTAACATCGATGTCAGGAGATTCGATAAAATACCCAGGAAAGAAAAACATAAGATGGAAAAAAATGATCCCCAACACCCTTCAAGGACAACATGAAAGTCACTGGGTCCGTGACTTCTTTCCACTAGTTCCTGAGGATGAGACTTGGAAAGGAAAACAAAACTTGAAACCTCTAGCTGGATCTGCCAAGATTGTCATACATCTCCTCACTGCCACTTCCAGAAATATGTCAGTTTCCAGTTGCTCACCAACACACTCCTTCATACAAGAAACACTGATGGGCTCCTCTAAACTTGAGGAAAGGAAAAGTTTGCTATTGAACTCAAAACACAGAAGTAATAAGGAAACAAAAGGAATTACTTGACTTCATTGACATAGGAATAAGTACACTAATAATGTAGGAAATATTTAAAAAGGGAAAGCTGTAAATTGAAAAATATTAGTGCCTTCATCATAAAGGATTAATTATCCTTAGTATGCAAAGAGCATCTAAATATAGAGATCAACAACTCAACAGGGAAATGTTCAATAACTTGATGGATAGTTCATTACAAAAGCCATAGTAATGGCCTGAAAAGTATAATGAAAAGATAATTCACTTTACTAAGAAGAAAAGAAATAGAAGTTAAAATTATTTTTGACCAAGGTTGACCATCATAATGCAGAGTAACCCTCCTGCAAAGGACAGCTGGAAGCACTGGACAGATTATTAAAAACAGTGATGGTCCCGGAGAGCTATGAATGCAACACAAGCTTGAAGAGATGCAAAACAGGGAGCTGACATCCAACCTGTACCAAAAATGGTTTCCAGACGCCTTTGAGGCTGAGAGGAGGCAACACCTGTAAGAAGTAGCCCGATAAATACCTTAGGTTTTCTGTGGGGTCCCCTGAAGAGTTATACCCTGGGGCAAAGATGAACTCAAAAATAAATCAACTTCTATAAAAACTTAAGTTCAACTTTTAATCAAAATAATTCCCACTCCTATTACAGTTTTCTATCCTACTGCCTATCAGAAGCAAAAATAAATCCTCTCTGGAGGAAGATTAAAACTACTCAGAGCTTTGAGTTATACCTGTGGTTTTTCAAACACAGTGTCTAGCATTCAACAAAAAATTACTGAGAATTCCAAAAGCCTAAGAACAAATCATTGAAAACTAAGGGAATAAAAAAGACAACACACAGAGACACATCAGAGGCTCAGATATTGTAGACACAACTTCAGTGGTCAATGTGCTAAAGAAATTGATTGCAAAGTGTAAAAATTTTAATGGCAAAGAAGTTTATCAGAAAACTGGATGCTACGGAGGTGAGAGGACAATTTTAGAACTGGAAAAAAATAATTCAATGGATGAACTTGACAGCCTACTGACAGTAGAAGAAGGGATCAATAAACTGAAAGCTAGATCAGAGGAAAACATGAAAAATACAGATAACAGTATTGAAGACATAGGAGATAAGAACTATCCTATGTGTAGTCAGATAAAATATTGTAACAGATAATTTGCTAAAATCAATGGACAACATAGTAGGGATCTTGTTTGATAAATACTTCAAGTGTTATAACACTAAGGAAATTAATGCACAACAGACTTCACTGAGGCCAATCACTACAAAATTGTTTAAAGACTAAGAAAAAGTATAAAATTATGTAGTAAAAAATGAATAACTTTAAAACCACAGTAACATTTTAGACAAGATCGGGCACATTCAGGGTGGTATGACTGTAGACCACAGTAACATTTTAGATGAGTTGCAATCAAATTAATAGAATCCAGAGAAAATGCAATGGCATATTTTAAGTACTAAACATATTACCTTTTCCATAAAATTCCATACGCAAAAAATTTTCAAATTTGAGTTTGAAATAAATTTTTCAGAGACAGTAACTCCTGAGAAATTGCTATCAATAGTCCTATACTGAAGTAATACTTTCCACTATACCAAAGAGTAAGTTCCAGGTAGATTATAGACTAACTATAAAAGGTAACACAGAAGAAAGATCTTCACATCACTAGGCAAATATTCTTAAATGGGAAAAAGCAACCACTAACCATTAAGCCTTATAAAACTGTTAAAATTAGAAATACAACATTTATCAAAACACATCGTTAAAAGTGCTAAGGATTCTTGTACAGAATACCTGAAGAAATGAATATACCAAATAGTGTAAAAGACAGAGTACGCAGTTGGAAAAAAGCACAATATAAACAGACATGTCACAAGACAGGATACCTTGGCTATTCACTGAGTTTTCTGAATGACTTTTACCAATTCTTACAGCATATAAAAGCCTTAGGGTTTTCACTGGTGAAATGCCTACAGAATGTTAGGACCTGACTCTCTCAGATGCTGTCAGGACTAATTACAAGAGAACATTATTGTTATTTTTATAAGAAATGCTTACTATAGAAGGAAAATCAATACAACTAATTTTACCTGAGCATTACTTCCTTGAATATCTTGTTAGGATTCTTGCTTTTGATGGGATCTAGAGACAACCATGGCTGACTACAAGAATTTTGGAAGAAATTTCCTGAAACAGTCGCTACTAACAACCCTGGGGACATTTCTGTGTGAAACTTCTTCAGCATCATGGAGAACTCTCTTTCAAATAGGCAAGATGCTAGTTTATTAAATGATACTCAGTGAAAATGAGAGGATATGAAGCACTTATAAAAGCTACATGAAATAAGGAGAAAGTTGAAGTGAAATCTGAAAGGAAAATAAAAAAGATTTACAGTTAAATGGATGCAACTAGAGACCACACTCATAAGTAAATAAATCAGACCCACATGTGTAAACATTGTATTGTCTCCCGAGTGTAAGCACTTGAAAGAGTAAATAAAATCCAAAAAGTACAATGGATATTGTGAAAGGGAAAGAAACTGCTCAAAGGGAAGGAACAACTGGGATGAGAGAAAGGAGAAGAGAAACAAGGAAGGGAAAAATATGTATGTATGTACATGTACCGGACAGCTGGGATCATTGTTCTGCTGATTTCTGCTGGTCTATTAAAGGAAGAGTTAATGCTTAATTTTATTTCGCCTTTTTAATTTTTTTTTATTATTTTAGAAACATAAAAGTACAAAAACATATTGACAGACACCAATTATCATAAAAAATAGTACAATCACAACTAATCTATAGACAAGGTGATATGGTCTCAACAGTGGTTATTGCTTTATACATTGATATCTTCCAATTGTAAATGTATGAACCCATATACAGACATGCAAATTTAGTCAGACAGTTAATCCTCTCAACAACAGAAAAAAACACAAAAACCAAAAATCCAAAGACAAGAAACAAAACAGGCATACAACAACAACAGCAACAACAACAACAAAAAACACCGCTTGTTGCTGCTTTACATATTGATATCTTCGAAGTGTGTGTTCAGGATAACACATACAGATATACACGATTAATCTAATATCCTGTCATCGATTATTGCTTAGCATTAAGTGATATAATACAATAGTAGAACCATGTTAGCCCTCCTGCATATATGTATATTCATATATATTCCT